>JABCKW010000487.1:0-38500 GCA_014824385.1 Fusarium cyanostomum
GTCATACTTTGGAGGTGCAAAGACTTAGTGTAAACCATATGCGAGGCAGTTGCCCACAAGCATATAGCCAACACGTTTAAAGTAGGCACTTCTCCCTAACTTTCAAACAGATATCCCCGTGAAATATTTACATATGTGTTTAAAAAAGTAAAAGTATAAAAATACTAACTATTTAATGTAAATATGGTTTAAATATAATCTAAATATAGTCTAAATATAACCTTAATAGAGTCTAAATATATATACCTCTGGGTATCGTCCTGCCTGAACCTGTCTTTCAGTCCCATATCGATGGTGAGGAGCCCGATGACAATACGAATTTGTAGAGTGGGCATGAGCAATACCCTAAAGCGCTGTACTACTTTGCCTGTTAAAGGGCTGGCGGTGATCTCGCGGCTGGGAAGACTGTGATTGCTAGTTCCTAGTGCCAACAAGATAAACTTACTCGGCTCCGACTTCTTGTCTTATGCGTGGACTTATGAGATTGGCTCTTATATACATCGATGTTGAATATAGGTTCCAAGATTGAATGGTCTTGATTTTGTCGTATGTGACAAGTGTCTAGCGAAACTCTTGACTCCTCGTTGTAGCTTGGCCACACTGGCTTGACATGATACACACTCGGAACAGCTCTGAAGATGAAATCCTTGGCAGTTGATCGGTTGAGATTCATTTGATGGTTGAGGTGTCCATCGTGTTGTAGACTTGAAGTTCCTGGCAGAGGCAGTTGCAGCGATGGAGATGCCGAGGTCCGGGGCAAGCGCATTGACCATTGGCTCTCAGACAAATGGTACTCTAGGCAACTACGTCATGCTGCCTGCTGCCTCTTCAACAATTTTCAAAATGCTAATGTTAGGTACGATGTATCACAAGCGACATCTGAGACATGTTTCAGCTTGGAGCTTGCAACGGTGACGGAAAGGAAAGACCAGCGCTCATTGGACGGTACAGCTACCCCGCCATTTTCGGGACATCCCACCTCCTACCTCCGCCTTGCACATCACACTGCAGCTTCCTACAAGTTACAGCATCGCCAAGGCAGCGCATTTCACGCTTTTTCTTGGAAACAGAGCTTGTCTTGTTCTCTCTCTCCATTAAATTAAATACCTCTATTCTTGCTGCTCTGGAGTCAAGTTGTGCTCTCTCCTCCATCTCATCGTCTAGTACAGCTTCTGCTTGACCTCAACACCCCACTCGGACCCCAACCCCACTTCCACTTCCGCATCCGCCACGTCCAGCTCTCTTCCAACAAAGATCAAGTTCTCGCGATAACAGTTCCCTTCGTTCACCATGGTCGACCGCCCCAATAAGCCGTCCGCGCTGGCCTCAACCCCTGCGGCCCCTCCTCAGCCTACCGTCAATATCACCCACGAACACTCTCGCGTCGAGGCCGTCCTCCCCACTGGCGAGAGTGTCGAGGTTCTTCTCCATGGTGCCACCGTCATCAGCTGGAAAGATGCCTCAGGGGGTGAGAAGCTCTGGGTGAGCGAGGATGCGGCTCTTGACGGCAGCGCCCCTGTGCGGGGAGGCATCCCCATCGTGTTCCCGGTACGACCCTTATACATTACCACCCTCTATCGCATGTAACCGCTTGGCTGACTGCAGCGTTTCCAGGTCTTTGGAACCGCGCCTGACCACGAGCCCGTCTCCAAGCTCCCCCAGCATGGCTTTGCCCGCAACTCGCGATGGGAGTTCCTCGGCAGGTCCACCAGCGAGGGTTCCAGCACTAGTGTCAAGCTTGACTTTGGCCTGTCCTCCGAGAGCATTAGCGACAAATTCAAGGCTCTGTGGCCATACAAGTTTGGTCTCATCTACAGCGTCTCGCTCGACCGAGAGAGCCTCAATACTACACTCGTCATCACCAACGACGGCGATGTTGCGTTTGACTTCCAGACTCTTCTGCACACTTACTTCAAGGTCAACGTATGTCCCCGGCCTTACCTGCGCTTATGATATCATCCGAACGTCAGAACTGACGATGAATTCTAGGACATCTCCTCTACAGAGGTCACTGGCCTTGAAGACTCCACATACCTCTCCAAGCTCTCTGGCTCGGAGGAGACCCAGTCCGGCGCTCTGACCTTCGCTGGCGAGACTGACTCTGTCTACACCCCAGCCAACGGTCCCAAGAATCCTGTCGTTATCTCCGAGGCCGGCACCCCCCGCTTCAGCATCGTTCGCGACAACCTCGACCAGGTCGTCGTCTGGAACCCTTGGGTCGATAAGGCAGCCGCCATTAAGGACTTTGCTCCCAAGGACGGCTGGAAGAACATGCTCTGTGTTGAGCCCGGCAGTGTCAAGGGATGGCAGAAGCTGGAGAAGGGCGACGCATTTGAGGCGGCGCAGATAATTTCTATAGCTTGACAAAGCGAGGGTTCAACTGGGGGTGGTAGTGGAGCGATGAGGCATAAGATATGACCGACTTGCGGCAGCACAATGACATGAGATGGACATGACACTGAGATTTTCTTTGCGGCTGGATTGGACGGGGCGTGATGGCATCGAACAAAGAGAAGCCAGCGTGGTTAGCGCAGAGATGGTCTTGGAGATCAAGAAATGCGACGAATGAAACGGCCAACACGGTATCTGACTTCTTTTGCTTGCGAAACCCCCAAATCATGATTCTGACCCATAGCTCCATCGCTGTAGACGTGGTCCTTACGATTCTGGCGCTTTCCCCTTGCGTTGCTCTCTCATCTCATCCTGTTTTTGCCCCTTTTACTCATCTTCGCTCTCATACAACAAGATGTAGTCTTCCTCATGCCAACTCCTTCTTCTGCTGCCGCGAAAAGTGATCGGCAACCAAAAAGGCCAGCTCAAGCGCCTGCTTCTCATTCAGCCTAGGGTCGCAGAAGCTGGTGTAGTTGGTGGACAAATCATCCTCATCCAGTCCCTCACTGCCACCCATACACTCGGTGACAGCATCACCCGTGAGCTCCAGGTGCATGCCACCGAGGTTGCTCCCCTCCTCCTTGTGGATGCGTAGCGTCTCCTCCAGCTCGCGGTAGATATCTCCGAAGCGGCGCGTCTTGATGCCCGTGGGCGTGGACAGCGTGTTGCCGTGCATGGGGTCACACTGCCAGACGACGGTGCGACGGTACTCGGAGTCCTCGACGGCGCGGATGTGCGTCGGGAGCAGGCCGCGCACCTTGGAGGCGCCGTAGCGCGTGATGAGGGTGATCTTGCCGGGCTCGCAGGTCGGGTTCAGCGTGCGCAGCAGGGAGAGGAGGTCGGAGGCGGGCGTCGTGGGGCCGACTTTGATGCCGATGGGGTTGGCGATGCCGCGGAAGAACTCGACGTGGGCGTGGTCGATCTGGCGCGTGCGGTCGCCGATCCAGATGAAGTGCGCCGAAGTGTCGTAGTACTCCTTTCTCGGAGCCTCGGCGCCGTCGGCCGGAGGCGTGGGGCTGTAGTTCCGGGCGCCCGGGGCGGGCTTCTCAAGGAGGCGGGTCAGGGCCTGCTCGTACTCGAGGAGGAGACCTTCGTGGCTGGTGAAGAGCTCAACGGAATCGAGCTCGCCCGGCCGTGCGTTGATGACCTGCAGGAAGCGCAGGGTCTGCTGGATGCTCGAGGCGATGGCCGAGTACTTGGCCTTTAGCTCCGGGTCCCGCACGTGGCCGAGGCCCCAGTCCAGAGGCCGATGGAGATCCGCAATGCCCGAGGCGAGCGATGCGCGGATGTAGTTGAGGGTGGCGGCAGAGTGATGATAGGCCTTGACCAGCCGGCCAGGGTCAATCGTGCGATCCTCAAGGCGGAAGCCATTTATGATGTCGCCCTTGAAACTAGGAACCTCGTTTCCGTCGACAACCTCGGTGGGACTGGACCGCGGCTTCGCGTACTGGCCGGCCATGCGCCCGATGCGCACGACACGCTTGTTGGTGCCCCAGATGAGAACGACGCTCATCTGCAGCAGGAGCTTGATCTTGCTCTCGATGGGGCCCTGGCGGCAGTAGTCGAAGAGCTCAGCGCAGTCGCCGCCCTGCAGGAGAAAGGCGTTCCCCTGGGCGACATCGCGGAGGTGGGCCTTGAGGGCGATGATCTCGTTGGGATGCACCAGGGGGGGGAGGTTGGTGAGCTCCTGGACGGCAGAGGCGAGGGGCGCGGCGTCAGGATACGAGGGAGCTTGCTTGATGGGCTTTGAGCGCCAGGAGGTGGGTTCCCAGGAGGCCATGTTGAAGCTGCTCAGTACGGATGCGTGAGAATGAGATGAGAGAAGAGAGGAAACTCAGCGGGACCTGCCGCAAAACGAGAGGAAACAGATGCAAGCCTCTTTCTTTCTCAGGAAAAGCCCCTGTGATCTCGTCTTACAAGTGGCCAGACTGCGTTGTTGTGAGAGAAAGTGAGTGAGTCACAATCAAAGACTTTGAATAAGAAATGCCCCTCGAGACAACACAAAGAAGCTTGACAAGGTCAATTGGCGAATAAGGTGGCTTTCAGCCCACGCTAAGTGTGGCTGATTGTGGCTCAACAAAGTGTATAGATGCTGCAGGCTTCACAGCTGTGATGACCACAGTGTATAAATCCCCAAGATAAAATTACATAGTCCATATATGAGGGCTCATTAAAAAGCATATTAGTAACCAATATCATATAGAGGCCTTCCATATTACGGACCATGAGTTAGTTTAATCTGACTGCCGTGAGAGCAACCATCCTGACCGTAAATCATAATATAGAAGAACATGAACAATCATTGGTAAATATTGACCAAACGATTGACCAACTACTTCAACAAGTTAAACATATCTGCCTGAAAGCACCCAGGCAAAGAATACCTCGCTCTCTTAACTGTATGCACCCTGCAACTCCCCACACTACCGACCTGCCCCTCTAACCCCACCATCAACTTTACTCGTCCAAGCTCTCTCCGCCTCTACACAACCACGACCCCAAACCAAATCCTCGCAGCCATGTCCGCCACAGACGAGACTCCCTCCCAAACCGCCAAGTCCGCCGAGGACCGCAAGGCCGCCTCGGCCCTCGAAAACCTCGACGCCGACGCCCCCTCCACCACCCAGAATGTCGACGCCGACGCCGTCAACAAGGCCATGAAGACCCTCGGCGGAGCAAAGTCCGCCGCCGCCGCCGCCGCGTCGCACAAGAACGTCAAGGTCGACCCCGCCGACGTGGCGCTGCTGGTGGACGAGCTGGACATGCCCAAGGCCAAGGCCACGGAGCTGTTGAAGAGCAACGAGGGGGATGCCGTCAAGGCGATGAGGGCGTTTGTTGCAGCTTAAGAGGGGTATTATGGGAATGAGAGGGGTTTCGTCCAAAGTCGGACAACGGGCATCAACGTTGAAAAGCTTCCTGCCTAACAGTTTGTCCAACCTCGGCAACATCCAGCAAGCTTAGCAACTATGACGATTCAAGATTCAACGACTACTGGTGTTCCCAGCTACGACACATGATAGAATGACTGACGATGGCTGAGATCTCTACACCGGATAGCAAGTAGAACCCCGATTTGGTGCTTCACTTGAAGGACTGGAACCGTGAACAGATGACAGGCAACCTCAAATCAATTGGAACAGCCAGCACACCAAGCCATGTCGGGCCCTGTGGCCTACTGAGGATCACCAACCTCGTTCCGTCGGCGAGAAAGGGGGAAAAGGACCATGCGGCCTGTAAAATTTGGGGTGAACTTCAGTATGAAGCTTTCACTTCGCTTGATAGCCTAGAGTCAATCGTCGATCACGGTCAACATGGCGTGGCAATCAGTCATGATGCGATTATCAACCAGTGGACATTCAATTATGTGTACAGTCGTCCACAACAGGATACAATCAAACCACCCAGCGCCAAATCATCGGTCCTATCTGTCCCGTGGTATCCAGTCCCAAAACGAGTGTCTGCCATTGCCATCTGCCGGCAAATGTAAATCACACCTTGAACTCCCAGACGAATCCAGCCCATAGATATACAATAATCCCATTATGTTTACAACTTGATGCTTTACTGCCATGCCCTGGCTAGCGGGCTACCAATCTTGGGCGCAAACTGTAGGCTCTTGCGTCGAGCGGCCATGAGACGCATGAGAACATGAT
The DNA here is from genome assembly GCA_014824385.1 of Fusarium cyanostomum. Taxonomy (NCBI): domain Eukaryota; kingdom Fungi; phylum Ascomycota; class Sordariomycetes; order Hypocreales; family Nectriaceae; genus Fusarium; species Fusarium cyanostomum. The sequence goes on from JABCKW010000487.1 coordinate 6,045, forward strand.
CGTCCTTCTCTCGACTGAGGATGCCGGCGCCCATCTCGCGATAGGCATTTGATTTAGGAGGGCAGGTCCGCATGAAGAGAGCATCCTTGGTGGGAGAACCGTCCAGATAATCGTCATCGTAATCACCGGCTGAGGGTGTTTCAGGGGCAAGGTTGGCGGCATAGCGCGCAACTGCCTCCGGGGCAGGGGTCTTGGGAACAGGAGTCAGGATGGCCTCGGACCAAGCGTGGCCCTCCATATCCTCATCATCTGCCTCGTCCGAAGGAGTGTACATCCATTCTGTGCTCTGGCGACGGTTGATGGGAGTCGTGGGGACTGAGCGGGAACTCCCCTTGGCGGGGCTTGTGACAAGAGTACCATTCATGTTGGCCAGGGCCTTGGGCTCCATGCTCTTACGGCGACGAGCTCCGCCACGGGGGACATTGCTGGTGTCGATGTAGTAGGGAGCCTCTTCAAGCCACTCGTTCTCGCGCTCACAACTGGTCTTGGTTAGTTGGCTATTCAATGATATGGCAAAGTTTATATCAACTTACTCAAGCACCCAACTGACTCCGACACACTGGACAATTCCATTGCTCCCCCGGACCTTCTCCAGTGTGCGCTTGCTACCATCCTTGAAGACAACGTGCGTGATTCCAACCTTACTGGACGTCAAGTCACGGGCGGCACCGCTAGGGCTCCAGCTCCATGTCCTCATGCACTTGGCTCCCATCTGAGTGAGCAGCTCCACGAAGATGCTGCTGGCATCAGCTCCTTCGCTAGTGTACACATCGACAAAGACGACGGCGCCACGAAGCAGAGCAGGGTCAACATCGCGTCGCGGAGTTCGTGCGGGCGTGCCCAATGAGGACCACAGATCAGACTTTGACGGAGTGACTGGGGCAGGCGTAGCAGGGGCAGAAGACGGAGGCTCAACAAAAGTCGCTGCCGAGCTCTTCCTATCCTTTACAGGCGAGTATGAGATGACTGTCGCATTCCTGGTCGGACCAGAAGGTCGCCTTGGGGCGACTCGGGATGCGCTGAAGCTGCGCTTCTTGAGAGGCGTTGGCGTCGAGTTGTCAGCAGGCTTCAGAGGCACCTTTGTGGTGGTGTGGAATGTCTTCATCACCGGCCGAACAGGGGTGACAGGTGCAAGAGCCAGTGAGGGAACCATGGCAGGATCGACGGGAACCTCATTCTCGTCGCCGTACTCCTGGCTGGCCTCGGAGAGGGTGTCGTCGAAAGCTTCAGTGTTGACGACTTCCTCCAAGTCCTCAGGTTCCATCAAGGACATCTCGTTGGCTTCATGGGCCAGGGCAACATCCTCCTCAGTAACCATCATGTCGTCAAATGAGGGGTCATCCACCTCCTCGGGCTTGTCCTCTTGAATGTTCTCCATGCCTGCTCGTACAGTCATTTCATCCTCGAAGAAGTGATTCGTGGCTGGCGAGGCTTCGGAGCGAGGAGTAGCGGTTCGCTCTGGAAGCCCAACAGGCTCATTGGGTCCAGCTGCTTCGGAAGGACCGAGCGGTGCCATCTTGATAGGTGTGCTAGCAGACCAAGAACCAAGCCGGTCAGCAAGAGCGGTGAAACCTCCAAGAGAGGCTCGGGAAGACTTGGGTGTCTTATGGACGAAAGGAGTTGGAGTAGCTGGCTCTGCTCTGGTAGTAGGCGCTTGTTCGTCATCCGAATCCGAATCAATGTTTTGACAGGGATCCAGTTCCTTTTCTCGAAGTTGGAACATTGGGTTCTGTTCCTGAGCTGGCGATTGAGCTGGAGTTGAGACGTTGGACGCGGCATCCTGGGGAGCATCGCCCACCTCGGGCACCTCTTCATCAATGGCCATGTTGTCAGCTTCCGTAGTAGGTTCAACGACTTCCTCGACCGATAGTCCGGCCTCGACCATCAACTCCTCCTGATCTAACACGATAGAGTCCGCCTCTGCGGTGATTTCCTCTACTGGAGCGGCTTCTTCCTCGGCCTCGTCGACAATGCTCATGTCTTTCTCCAAGGCCGGGTCAGCATGACGAGGCAGGACAGCAGACAACCGACCCGGGAACTGCAAGCTCTCCATAGGGTCGTTAAAGACGTCATCTTCAACAGTATCAAAGTCTACACCGGGCTGATCCTCTCGCATAAGCCTCTCTGAGAGCCTGGTGTGGTTGGCGGGAGTAGGGGTACCCAGCATTAAGGGCTTCATGGCTGGTGGTTCACCAAGGGCAGCGAGATCTCGTGGTCGGAGTTCGGTAAGTGGCTTCAAGCCAGGCATGGCACGCTTCGCGGGTGAAAAAAGCAGAGAAGCTTTCATGGCCGACTGGCTTTGCTGGGCATTGAGGCTAGGGCCATGGTTCAAACCCTTGATGGGTGATTGCGGTCGCTTGGCCGGGGACTGAAGGAGTGAAGTCTTGAATGATGAGATATCTCCAGACTGAGTATTTGTATCATGAGCCTTCATTGTAGATCCAGGCAAAGGAACAGGTCCAATTCGGCGAGCTGGTGATCTCATTGTGTCCTTGAAAGGCGAAGTTGGTCGTCTCTTGGCTGGAGAGGTAAGGACGGTTGTGCCGAGATCAGGTGGGTTGAGAATGCCATCGACAGCAGTTGATGAATCGACAGGTTGTTGCTCGGAGGTTTCGGGGTGGCTCTTTGCGGCGGCGTTGGTTGGAGGCTTGATAGGATGCTTCATCATGGGCTTGACAGGTGTCATTTCGCCAGCTAGCTCATCCTCGGAGTCGTCGTCCCTCGAAACGGGTATCTGAGTAATCTTCTTAGGACTTAAAGGTTTCTTCTCTGTCGACGCAGCGGATCTTACCGCCGCTCTGGTTGTTCGCGTCCCAGTAGCCGCCCCGCGTTTGGCTGGTCGGCCTCGGATCCCGGCACGAGCAGGCTCCTTGACCTCGATGGCAGGCTCGATGTTCTCCTTGTCGGGCTCCTGGAATTTGACTGTCTTCTTGACAGCAGGCTTGGCAGCTGCCGTTGACCTTGCGGCGGTGGCAGCGCGAGCGCGTGTGGTCTTCTTTGCAGGCTCTGGGGCAGGCTCATCGGCAGGAGCTGTAGCAACTGCTTTCCGAGGCCGTCCTCTGGTTGCCTTGACAGGTGCAGGATCCTCGTCCTTGGGAGGTTCTGTAGCTGTCTTTTTTGATGCACGGCCTCGTGCAGGCCTCACAGGTGCTTCTGGCTCTGAGTCGTCCACCTTCCGTGGCCGGCCACGCGTCCTTCTCACGACGGCCACTTCACGGTGTTCCTCCTCTTCATCTTCCTCGTGTTCGTCCGCCCTTGTTTTTCTTTTGGCGGCTGTGCTTTTTGTGCCGGCGGTCGCTGTGCCCTTTGCCCGCGCGGCGGCTGTCACGATCTTTGTGGTTTTCACGTCCGACTCGGTGGCCTTGGCGGCGGCCCGGGCACGGGTCATTCTCTTTGGGGGTGACTCCATGGTGATGGTTTTGCTGTGTATGTGGTTGATGCGTTAGTATGCAGAAAGAAGAGTTCGAGAAAGGAACATGGCGTTACGATGAGGGTGTTTATTCTTGCTTCTCTTTGGGTTAGCAACTAGGGCCTTATTGTTGGCCGACCGTGTTTGGTTGACGTTGCCCGGCAACAGGCTCCCCGCTTTTTCGGCACGCTGCAGATCACAGCTGCCAACCGCGTCGCGAGCCCCGCAACCGGCAGTCGTCCCTTGTCAAGTACCTAAGGCATGTATGACCGTTTGCTGCCGGACCATGAGCTTAGCAATGGTGTTGTTACGAGACTGAGGCTTTCTGACAAGTCGAGGCGAAACTCGTCCCCGTTCTCTAGTGAATACAAGACGAGAGGCAAATACTGTTCCAGAAAATTCACGTTATCCATGTCAACAAGCAGTCTCGTTCCTTCAATGTCTCTCAGCGAAGACTACCAATTATGAGACCAAGGACAGTAACAACGAGCTCGCGTACTCAAGCTACAGTAAGGTAATGGGTTACGTTTGCCTGCGTCCTCTTGTACGCCGTATAATAATGCAAAACCTTGTATTAACCCGTGTAGCCGCCAAAACGTGAGATTAAGTACATGAGATGTAACTTGACAGCATGAATAATTGTCATGGCATCTGCTCACATAGTTAATGTGGGTATGATGAAATGGCTATGGCGACGATTGGATTAGTCGAAAGGTTTAATGTTGGTCTTTAACGACAGTTAGCCTTGTGAGACGATTTGGCTCGCATCCCGACGAGGATAGATTCTCGCCCTCTATAACCTTGCTCGTGGTGTTTTTCATAAGTGGGAAAACGGAACTTCCATCATCCGCCTGGAGGTATCTGTCTGCCCATTGATAGCTCTCACACGATTCCCAACAGGCAACACCCTCGCCTTACTTTTCCACTGCCTGGCCCTTCCCTTCCGACTTGTTAAATGCAGATTAGATTTGCTGTATTCGCTAAGGAGTGAGACAGCGCGGCTGGGAGATAACGAGCATGTCCTGCTAGTAAATAGCTTTTGGCGTTGTTTCCTTACAGCCAAGCAGCCAGGCATCAATCTCTTTGCTCCTCTGACTTATTGGGGTGAGCTGAATCGTGGACACCACGATGAATTTGTGGACAGCTGTAATTTTATGGATATCCAGTTACTTGAGAGTATATTTGAAGCAAAAGCACAGTATACTCGTTCACTTCTTACACAAGTCTACAAGCAATAAGTCCGCCTGCTGGTGATGCTCATTGAATGTTGTCAGTTTGATCGACTCGGAGACTGGTAAGCACATAACCCTAGGAGCAAATCACCTTGAAACCAGGACTCAATGTGACATCAGGCGTAATGGCGTCATTTTCAGGCAATGTCGATGCAAACTTTTCATTCCCAAAAGAGATCCTCCGTGCGATTTGCCGGATTGGGCGGAGGTTCTTCTCTTTGGCCCGAGCAGCAACCTTCAGCAGTTGAACAGCCAAAAGGACGCGCACTCTGCTGCCACCCACTCATGGATGTCGGCCACGCCGCACATGGAACCCTTGCTAAATGGCAGCTACTAACTCTAGAAACAATGCCAAGTCCTCCGTTTGCCCTTAAAGCAGGAACGGCATAGCTGGAATGTTTTTCTCCGTTCCCTGTTTAAGCTCATTTCGAGAAGCCGATCTGAGCTTGTCTGCGCCTCAGCGCGACGTCACGACTAAGACCCCAAGCCGCAGGATAAGTTACGCACTTGAGCTTACAAAATCTGTTCGGCGTCCAGGTGGGATAGAGCCAACGTAGTAAGAGAGCTCCAGAGAAACCCCGTAAGCCAATCCAGGGCTTTCCCTGGCTGCACGACTCTCAGTTTCATCCTCAATTCTCCATGCTTTTCCTCGTGACGTGAAACGCGCACGCTTGATTCCACGTACAGGCCGCTCCCACTGAATTTGCCTCCTCTGAAGATGGAGTATTCTGTATTATGCGTAGCAGCATCTGGAACGGCGGCCGCCTGATGTTACCCCGGACGTTTATGTGAGCATGAGTGATGGAGTGGGTGGACAGGCCAGACCCCTGCTGCCGCGTGGGAGAGGCTTGGCTTGGGGTGGAAAAGCCGGAATAGGCAGCTGCTCTTCTAGCCGGGTGGCTGTGAGCCTTTTCTTAAGCTTAAATCATGGGCTAACGTCGAGAATAAAAGGCCGAGTTTGATGGGCAAAACATGTTCACATTAACACGAACCCCCAAAAAACTTTGATCGTATTCGATTCACTAATGTCCGATCGAGCAACAAGATGCCGCATTTTAAGCTCAACTTTTCGACACATCGACCAGGGTGTACCCACCCCCAGAGGTACCGATATCAGCTCGGCCTTCCCATAGTGGTGGGACGTTCTGGAAATTTGGATCCATGAGAGCGGATGAACTCTTGTTATCCGCCGCGTTGGGTCGCGGAGTTAAGTAGTAATGTGTCTGTATCTGAACGAAGCATCGATGGCAGATCATCTGGAGTGACGTGTACCCCCTTTACGAAGCGAGCAAGTACACGATTGGGATCAATGCACTGTCAGAATGCTCAAACATTAACCATCCAAGACAGGAATGTCGTCGATGGCGGTCTCAGGTACCTCCACGAGGTGATTCTCATCAACTTTCTGGCCCGTCGCAGGATCGGATCAGATAAAGTAGACGTGCTACAAGCGTAATTTCGGTAATGGACCCCAGGACGGCGGCCCGCCGATGCCTATCGTTGCATTGGAGCCAGGCCATTACGTAGTACTCGGATACTAGGTAACGTTAGTTAGTCTAAGCTTCGTAGGCAAAGTCTAAGTTCCGTGTTCGCTGTCGGCGCGATGAATTACTCCGGGCAAGTGCATGCAATACCCTTGGAAAGAAGATCAGTTTGTCATGGGCCCGTGGCCAAGTTGTCGGGACTGGATGTCTTGGGCAAACTCAGTTTAAAAGAGCCGCGTTGCCCACAGCTCACAGGGCCTCGGGTCGAAGCAAGATACCTTCCCACCTCATTCACTCCTTTCTAAAAAGCCAACGTTCCTTAGGCAAACATGCGAAGCCAACTTCTCGCCAGCGCCCTCCTCTCGGGGGCCATGGCTGCCCGTCCATTCCTCGAGCAACCTGACACCGGCATCGAGCTTATCCTCGGCAACCTTGGCACCGGCAAGCTCCCTAAGCTCGACCAGATGGTCGGTCTTCCCGACTTCGACTGGGCGGCCCAGAAGTACCTCTCCCTCGAGAACTACACCTACTACCGCAACGGCGCTGCCGGCGAGTGGTCATACCGCAACAACCTCGAGGTCTTCCAGCGCTACCGCTTCAAGCCCCGTGTTATGGTTGACATCACCAAGATCGAAAGCACTCTCCCGTACGTTGCAACTCCATGGAGGTGCTGATTCACGGTCACTGACGGTTCGTGTAGCACCACCATCCTGGGCCACAACTTCTCGGCTCCTTTCTTCATCAGTCCCTGTGCTCGGGGTGCCAATGCCCATCCCGATGCCGAGCTGAACTTTGTCAAGGGTGCTGCTGAGGGTGACATTCTTTACATGGTATGTTCTTAGCTCTGACTGTTAGCATTTGGTTTCTAATGACATCTTGCTAGCCCGCTCTATTTGCTTCCAAGACCATCGAGGAGATTGCTGCCGCCAAAGCCAAGAACCAGGTCGTCTTCCAGCAGGTAAGCTTTGAAACTCGCCGTGATCGCATCCTGTCCCGCGCTAACAATGTTAGGTTTACCTTACCTCCAACGATACCGCGACCAAGGAGCTCTTTGACCGCACCAAGAAGGCTGGCGCTGATGCAATCGTCTTCACTGTCGACTCCGCTGCCGATGGCAACCGACACCGTGCTGCTCGTCTGGGTGTTGGCTCTGCGTAAGTTTCATTTCCCTAAAGCTACATGAACACAGAACTAATGTCTACTGCAGTGATTCCGACTACACATCGATTACTTGGGACTACTACAAGAAGATCCAGAAGATGACCGACCTCCCCATCATCATCAAGGGCATCGGTTCCGCCGCGGACGCCCAGCTTGCCGTCAAGCACGGAGCCCCCGCCATCATCCTCTCCAACCACGGCGGCCGACAGCTCGACGGCAGCCCCTCCGGTCTTGAGGTTGCCCTCGAGATCTACGAGGAGGCCCCTGAGGTCTTCAAGAAGATCGAGGTCTACGCCGATGGTGGTGTCCGCTACGGCGCCGATGTCCTGAAGCTCCTTGCCCTTGGTGTCAAGGCTGTCGGTCTCGGTCGACCTTTCATGTACGCCAACATCTTTGGTGTCGAGGGTGTGAAGAAGGTCATCTCCCTTCTTAAGCACGAGATTGCCATCGACGCTGGCAACCTGGGTGTCGCTGATCTCCACAAGATCAACCCCAGCTATGTAAGTCGAACTTCAAATACCCCTGTCTTTTGAGCATTATGCTGACTGGTGTGTTTAGGTCAAGTGGAAGCCCAACAACTGGAACCAGTAAACATCGCACAGGAACATTGGCCACTGAGCCATGAGCATGTACATACCTTGATTCAAGTGTTGATAGTTTTAATTATAGACGAACATACATGATTGACTTGTTGAGACAGACGTGACTTGACAAATGTATGTTGCACTAAACGCCCCATCTCTCAGGGGTGTCCTTGCTGGGTACCCATGGCCCAACCTCAATATTCATATACCGGTATGTGATTTATTCTGCCAGTACTCGACTTGAAAGGTAAGCCTCAAGAAGCCCTGGAATGCACTGCGTACTGACCCTGGCTGAATTAGGCTGGCGCGATATCGAAGACATTATAGACCACAATGGGTGGCAAAGGGCATCCGTTGTTGACGAGTTGACCCTAAAACAAATGCCGATCAAGAGAAATTAAACGTTGCACAATTTCATCACATCGAAGTGCAAAACTTGCATTGGCGCAGCCGGCTCTGAAACACCAAGGATGCCTGTCTTCTACATCGTGTGGAGCATAGCTCCCACTTTGCAGGATCCAGAACAGAGGGCCAAGTTTGTTTGCCCGAGGGTCTAAGATCCGATCCGAATCGCCGATACTCGCATCTCACGTCAAGTAAAGGCAATATGGTCAAAAGAAAAGAGCCTTGCCTCTTATTTGTTGATAGTTAAGGGTCTCACCAGGGCTGCTTTCCTTGCGGCTCTCCTGGTACGATATCGATATGCCGGGCCCCGAGCCGGCCGGCTCCGTCTCTCCCGACTTCAACCGCCTCCGATCCACGATGTTCCTTGCTGCACGATGCACATCTTCACGTCTTCGCATCATGTATCCATTGCTCACGGACCCAAGCAAGGGTGAAAGCAAGGACGAGGACAACTTCAGGGACATTTGCGGCTGCAAGACGTCGCTCATCATGCCGGACACGCTCCAATTGCGTGCATCCGATATTGCGTCTCCTCGCCTGTCCCGATCCGCCGAGGACATCCACAGGCCCTCGTTGGCGGCTGAGGTGGAACACATCCACAGCCTCAGCTTGTGTCGCGCAGTGTCATGTCGTGTGTTGACGGAAGTGCGTTGTCGTGCAGTTATTGACATGGATCATCCTCGATCTCCGGGGCGGCCCCACGGGGCGGGATCTGCCTTTAGATGCCGTCTGACAGGAATGTATAAATAGCTTATCCGAAGAGCATATGCTTATGTTTATTGCTCTGGTTCTTTCCTCCGCTGCTCCGTCCCTTTGCTTTCTCGACCCCTCTCCGCACCCAAAGTCCCCGGCTTCTATCTTGCACTCCAGCAAGACCTCCATCCTCCCTCCAGAAGTGTCTTCACGTCAACTCTTGCAATTGTCAGCCGTGCCCTCCTCATCCTTGTCGATACAGCCCTGAATCTCCCGTCTTGCAGGAGATCCTTTCGCCGAATCTTGGCCGGCCTCCCAGGTCAAGCCGCCCTCGCAACACCCCAATTCCGTCCAACCCATCAACATGCCCCCCTCGATTCGTTCAATTAAGCGCAGGCCATCGGCCAAGTCGGCTGCCAAGCGCATAGGCCGGATATTCAGACGGTCAAGCATGGAGGACAATGAGCGCACCGGTTCCATAGAACCAGGCTTCCCCAAAAACTCATCGGACACTTCTCGGCCTTCAACGTCCTCTCGGCATTCGACCATCTCTCGTAATACGACCCGGGAAGAGAATGATGCGTCTCTGCTTCCAGCCAAGGATCAGAATCGTCCATTTCCATCCAGGTTCGAGACTGAGCCTGAGAAGGAGCCCGAAGTACTGGCTCCTCCTCATCTTTCGGCCAAGTCTCAGCCCAGGCTGGAGCCTACGAAGCCTGTTGAGCCTGAAGCAGTGCCGCCCAAGGAGACATCAAAAGAATTTATGAAGAAGGTCGAGAAAGCACCTGAGCCCGAACCGGAAAAGAAAGCTTCTGTGCCTGCCCCTGCCGTCGAGGAGGTAGAGAACAAGTCAGAATCTCTGATTGTGTCATCAAGGGAGGTTAAGGGGGAACCTAAGGAGGACATCAAAGTTGAGCCCAAGGTTAAGCCAAAGGTCGAGCCTGCTAAGAAAGATATGCTGCCTCGTCCCACGGTGGAAGATGCACCAGAGTATCCGACTCTGCCAGCGGAGGAGCCCGAGAAGGAGGCCAAGATCGACTTGAAGGCAAAGACTGCAAAGAAAACCGCCGTGCCCCCTCCTACTGTGGAGGATGAGCCGGAGATTCCCGTTCTCCCAGTGAAGGAACTTAGAGAGGAGACAAAGATCGTGCCCAAGAAGAACGCGCCTTCAAAGACTACACCCTTCGCCCATGAGGCTGCTCGCCAGGCCGCTCAAGCCAAACCATCCCCGAAAGCATCAGCTACTTCGACTGTCTGGACTGCTCCAAAGCTCTCAGCCATCCTAGGTGCCTCGTCTAAGCCCAGCATCTCAGCTCCAGGAGCTACCTCAACTCCCGGTCCCGTTTCGGCTCCTGGTCTTGCCTCTATTCCCGGATTTACCATCGTCCCGGACAAATCTTCCGCTCCGTCAATCTTTCGTGCTCCGAACATGGCATCTGTGCCTACTATTGCTCCCGCACCTTACATCGCGCCGGCTCCAGTAACAGCCCCAGCTCCGGTCATCGCTGCGGCGCCCGAAGTCGTCATGTCCATGCTCGCCTGGACTGTGCCTGAGCCTGCCCTAATCCCCAGTATGGCATCGACTCCTCGACGTGCTCGCGCACCGTCGATCTCCTGGCTCAAGGCTTCGGCATAAGAAGAGTGTCTACCGTAAGTCGATGGCAGGAGCTGAATCTCACTTTGCCATAGAAATTTCCTAGCTATCTTCATGTTGTAGTGGTGGATGAAATTGGAATATAGGCCAGGCTGTGTAATTATTATAAAGACTGGCCCAGAATAAAACAGTAAAACCAACCATGGCCCATAACTTAGCAGAGAGATAATCATTAACTCAGAGCTCACAGAATCCTACTTTTGGTTAAGTCGGGAAAACCACACCATGATCTAGTCTATTTGTTTCCACTACAAAGGGAATCGGATTGGGGTCTACAATCCTACTCAGCTAATTTCAGAAGTTCGTGAGCGCCATTGGAAACTCGGACTTATCTGCAAAATGAGAACGATCGAGAAGCACAGATGTGAACTCTAACTTTCTAACACAATTGCTTCTTGGTCATCCCAGAATATTCCATAGCCTTCTACAGCGAAGAGCCCTCCAAAGTCCCGTCAGATATGAGGTTCTTAACAAACGCAATGACGCCGCTGATAGCCACAGGCGAGATCTTTCCGATCTCGCCAAATGAAAGGACAAACGGCGCGGGCTTCGTCTGCTCAGGAATCATCCCCATGCAACCCTCCAGATCATCCTCTAATAAACCCTTGGCGCAGAGAAATTCTTAACCGTTCTAGTCGAGGTATCAAGGAAGTCAATGTCCAAGAGCACCATTGTCTCCTTCAACTTCTTCCATATCCTCGAGAAATCTTGCACAACTCGGCTCTGAAAGCGACATGCTTATGGCCACTACCTCAGAAATAAAATACACGCGTCTCTAGGAAGATTGCTAGCATGGCCAGATCACAAGTATAACAAGATGGAATCATTAATTCGTCATGTAGATGCGTACTTTCGTCTACCGAATCAATGGCGACGCAGTGGCCGGAGGTTCAGATCGGCTCTGAGACTTTCTGAGGCAATGCGGCAAGTACTGATCATTATCATCGCCTTCTGAATCCGACTTTGACGACGTTGTTTGTAGTGCGGTCAACGGAGCCACATGGACCGTGAACGTCTTGGCCACTGAACAAATCAGCGGCAGGAGTGGCAAAAGGAACAACAGCAGCCCAAGGGAGGGGGAGAAGAAGGAGGAGGAGTAGAGGAAGAGGGGGCAAAGTATATGTACCTTCAACGAAGCAATTGAGAAGTGGTGTTGTTGGTGTCTCAATGTCCACCCTCAATGCTGTGATCCGGATGCCTAGGTAGTGACCCATTCCTATGCAAATGCGCTCTTCGAGGCCCGGCAAGGGGTTATCTCTGACCATAAGTCATCACTCAATGTGCATCTGTGTATACCACAACCACAGCATACAGCCAACTTAATGTCTGATTGAACATTCACCTATTTCCAAGATGCGAGTCTATCCCGCCTGAAAGCCATGACCAAAACGCGCCAGCTGGAATAGCATACTCAAACAACGCACTATGCGTAGTCTCGCTCATCCCCGCCTCGGCGTTCTCCAAACAGATAGGCCGCCTCAAGACAGAACCGCCCATGGCCTCTTTCCATCCGCCTCTCGCTGCCGTAGCAGATCAGTACCGCATCTACAATTCCACTCAGAATACCCTCCATGGCACCCATTACGGAGTAACCGATGAAGCTGGCCATCAACCCAACAACGTAGGCGTAGGCCGACCCTCGAACACCCACACCGTCCGGCAGCTGGATCCGGAGCTGCTTGGCCGTAATAACCCATCCGGCAAAACCGAGGCCTGTAGCCATAATCAGACGGGTCGCCACCAGCAGTAGCTTGGCTAATCGATATGAGAGGAGACCGTTGGATTGTCCACGGTGACGCAGAACTCGCGGGGTCAATGTTGTCGTTGGGATTGCCGGAGAGACAAGTTCCATCTGGTCCAACCCCCTGGCTGAAGTGGCCAGGTTCTGCGAGTGAATAGCAGAATATGTTATTGTCAAAGGATTCATGAGGGCGACAACAGGCGTTGGGATCCAAAACGAGGCGATATTCGAAACAGCAGCTCCAAGCCGCCTCGGCAGGAAGATCAAGGGTGCTCGGATAAGCAGCGACAGCAGAGTCGACTGGCAGATGCTACCGAATATCGTCGTGAGCGCATGGTTGAGAGCAGCCGAGACAATCTCTCGCGATGGCGTGGGAGGACCCGCGTTCCGGTGAAAGTACCACTGAGACACGGTCGCGGCAGTAGTTCCGCGATGGACAGCGTTGATGACCGACACAGTCCACATGTACAAAAAGACAAAGGCGGCTCCGAGCCACCAGCTGGAGAATCGGATCACGAACTGTACTGGCGACTTGGAAAAGTACCCGCCCATAAAAACCCTGGTGAACATGGCGAGCCATGCCCAGGTCCATACCACGATCAGCGCCAGACACCCAAATCCAACGAGCAGTAGCGCCGAGTTCTGAGCCAAAATTCTGCTAGAAAACTGCAGTATCTCGATTGCCTGCTGGATGGCGCGACGGCCTCGCACCACAAGCCAGATCCAGAGAATGCACGCAATGGCGGGGACCACAGAGGCCCATCTCATGACCGAATCCTGGAAACTCGTTCCATGCGTCCGGCCTTTAAAGGACGAGATGAAAGAGTAAAGTGAAAAGGAAAACAGAATGACTGGCACCGCGACCAAGATGACGCTGACGAGAGGTCGTACAAACGATCGAAGGGCTGCCAGCCAGACAAAGGAAACCAACACAGCCACTACCGTATCCACCGCAAGCATGTGAAATGACTTTTGTAGTGTGGTGTAGATAGTGTCACCAACAGGGCTTTTTCGTGGTGCTGTATGTAGCCACACCAGGAAGTAAGTCGCCAGCATCCCAGCTAGGCTGATAAGAAAGATCCAAGCGAAGAATGGGTCATGTCGGAATATTTCGCCCTCAATGTACTGAATCGTCGTCTGCACGTGCTCTTCCGCTGGAGGACCGTCTCGTCGCATGCTGCTCACATCCGTTTCGGTTGCCGAACCCCGTCTCGCCATGAACGGTGTCCGCTCCGTCTCGGCGCCCTTGAACTGCTGGAAAGCGGGAGGGCTGCTGTCCCGCGGAGTCTCGCCTCCTAGGAGTGAAGCTGGGGGGTCCTCGTCCGGATCGTCTTGCGACTCGAGCCCGACGTCAACCATCTTGCCTTTAGCATCAGTTCCACGGTCGCTATCCCGGTCGGTGCTCGAACGGGGAATATCCTCGGCCTCTTCCTGCAAGGTATCTCTCACCACGCCAGGGCGATGCGCACTCCGCGTTCCATTCCAACTGCTCCGGATGCCGCGTCGCATACCCATATCTTGATACGGGTCATCATGATGACTGGTACTGGCCTCCAGAGACCCGCGGCTATGAGCATCTGACTCGACGCTATCGGCCAGTTTGCTCGCAGCCACTACCCGCCTTGATCTCTGGAGAGCAAACAAATCGGCCGCTTCCCTATCCCTCTCTTCCTCATCATCCTCTTCCCGAAATTCGTCCAAGGTACTGTGAAATAGCGGGGCGTCCTGAGCAGCCGAGATACGTGATGCGAAGGCGAGCTGACCGAATCTAGAGCCGCCGCCCGTCTGTTGATAAGGATTACCTCCATAGCCCCGACCCAAGAAGGACCTGCTGGGGCCATTTCCTCGGCCTGTATCGCGCTGGTTTCGTGTTGGACGCGATGTCCAGTCGGATTGTCGGGGAGGATTGTCACTGTTGTCAGCCTGGCCGAAGTTGGATATCCTCGACTGGGACTGGGCCAGGAACCTCGATGCGTCTAGGAGGGCCAAGTTAGCGTGCTTGCAGAAACCCAAAGAGATTCATCATTGAACGTACACTCCGAAAACATCGCGCCCTTTCGACACCTTCCACCTCACGTGCACGTAGGGACCGTTCGCCTCTGTGACTAGATTTCGGGCGTGACGTAGCGAGGGCGGAGGCGGGTAAACAGGCAACGCAGGTTCGTGTAAGCGTTAAGGACGATGTTTGATCGGGTTATCTATTCAGAGGAGTGGGCTCGCAATCGGTGGATGAATGGGGGAATGTCGTGAGGAGACGGAATCTGCAGAGTATGAAAGGTTAAAAAAAATCAGAGGCAAGTTGCAGATGGCTGGACGTCAAGGTTAGAGGTACAGACAGGTCATGAGGCGAGGCGGCAGATGGGCAAAGGATGAGACGCCCCCGGCTTACCTCACTGACCGATTGCGTCCAGGTCCCGCAGTAGGCAGATCCGCTAACCGCCAGTTGGAGGGCCCTTGTAAGTGAAGTGACCCATGCTTTTAGGTACTTTAGGGGACGAGGCCACCGGCGCAGGCGGTCAGAGGGTCTTCAGGCGCCACAGCCAGACCGGGTCTGGCTGGCATAGGTGGGCTTGAATGCGGAAAAGGCACACGACACCGAAGTATCTCGAGGCATGTGTCTTGCTTTGGCTGCAACTAAAGGGCGACTAAGGATACTTGCACGTGAGGTACTAAACACCTAAGCTTGACGCAGACGGGATGCACCTGGCACTCTTGCTCCACTCGTGGACGTCTACCTTACCTACGATGCATGAATCTGATGCTGTCCTGAGGCCGCAGATAAACTGTGTTGTCTCTGTGACGAGAAATTAAGAACGACTGGCCCTTCTTCAACGCTTTGTCCATACTCGATCATAGACCAAGCCTGTAAATGCCTACCTACCTACTTTAGATCAGGTCTCGTGTCACTCAAAGGTTCGATTTCTGTTGGAGTCCTCATGTGGGAGTTGTTCTCATCTGGAATATCAAACAGACCAACGGATGACTGCCATCTCAAGGTTCTCAGATCAAGCGACCTCCCAAAAATACCGTGGGAGACATAGATCCAATATCAACTGACCTCGTCAAACAAGTCCTATCAAAGGTCCTCTCGATCCGTTATCGCTGCAAATTCCCCATCCCCTTGCGTCACCGATTAAACAGCCTAGAAACATCCTAAGCCCCATTCGGAGATGCTCCTCCAGGCACGGGGTGCAATTTCACTGAATCAAAGAGAGCCCTGGATTCGCTGTGGAGTTTGTCCTTGTTGAGGTTTGGCCGTAGTATTGAGCAGAGCTTGTACTGGTCATCGCCTCGGCCTCAGTGGCTCGCTCGTGACAGCTCCGATCCAACAAGCAGCGTTTCATTCCCCAACACCTGATCTCGCTCTATGTCCTTCTCTACCCTAAGTTGTTCTACCTTTTTACTCCCAATCTTTTATACTCTCGTTCTGAACACTTTGCACTTGCTCTATTTTTAACTTTATTTTTAGAATTACCTGATCGATTTGGCTCCGTGTTACGATCCATACCCAGAGCTTAAGTCCATCTCGAACCACATAGCGCAATACAGATACTCCGTACACGACTCGAGCTTCCACCGACCTTCAAACTTAACCGCTTGCAACCCATTCTTCCTTACCAACCGGTCAGATTTGCGAAACGTCGGCGTCACAAAGTATCTTTGGTGCGCTTGACTCGTACCTTGACCTTGCTTTGTACCCCAAAGGACAGCTCGCACGTGCTTTACTCCCATTAGTTAAACAACCCCATCGAGAAGCTCTCGAAACGAACCATTTCCCCCAATCTTCTCATCGTCTCTCACCACGCTCCCTTCCCATGTCGGCCACACCGTGGGATTATATCGCCAAACTCGTCTGCATCGGCGACTCAGGATGCGGCAAATCCAGTCTCACCATTCGCCTCTGCGAAGGCCGCTTTTCGCCTCATCACGACGTCACCATCGGCGTTGAATTCGGCTCCCGCATCGTCCCCGTCGGTCCTCCTCACTCGAAACCCTCCTCCGCACTATCTTCAGGTCCAGACGCCCCCACCGACTCCGCCGATGGCCTCCCCGAGCCTCCACGGGATGATTCCGCCACACCTCAGAAGCACATGAAGCTCAGCCTCTGGGACACGGCCGGCCAGGAGACATACAAGTCCGTCACACGCTCCTATTTCCGTGGCGCGAGTGGCGCCCTGCTCGTCTTCGATCTGTCCCGCAAGCAGACCTTCCAGCACGTCACCGACTGGCTCAACGACCTCCGACAAATCGCCGAGCCAGATATTGTGGTCATCCTCGTGGGCAACAAGGCCGATCTGACGCATCAGGATGACAACAAGCGCGAGGTCACGCGTGAGGACGCCGAGGAATGGGCCAAACGCAACGGCGTCATGGAGTACGTCGAGACGAGTGCCAAGAGCGGCGAGAACGTCGAGAAGGCCTTCATGCGCGTCGCAGAGAGGATATACAACAACATTCAGGCGGGCAAGTACGATCTCAATGACAGGAGATCTGGTGTCAAGGGGCCGGCGGCCGGCGGTAACCGTCAAGTGAAGCTATCGGGCGACGCTAGCAAATCAACGGGAGGCGGCTGTTGTTAAAGGGACAGACAAAGCGAAGGAAAAGAGGAGGAGAGGACCATGGTCACAGGCACACGACGCATCATGATACCCAGTCAGCCAGCAAACATTGTCATCATTGAACAAGTGTATGAATTGAAGCTCCCATCATGGACTGTACACAATAATGCATAATACACTGTCGTCGGCCTGCCAGGCGGCCTTAAAGACCCAACTAAGGAAAAATATTCTCATTTTGCATTAACGACGCGGAGTCCATCTCGTGAACTGGTTTCCTCTGCTGACTCTTTTTCGGCCTTTCCCTATAAGTTGCTTTCCCAACCAGCCCATGTGAACCATCTTTTCCACGAGATCCCATCCCCTTCTATATCCTCATAGTATGCGAAAGCCGAATGATACAAACACGCCTTGAATGGTGTTACATGAGACGGCTCGTCTAGATTACAGAGTAATCGTGAAAAGAGGGTTGTTCAACTCAAAAGAGAGAATCAAATATCTCTTTAATCTGTGACTCGCCAGTTGTCGAACCACTTCATGTACTTGTACTGTCGGTGGTTGCCAGTCATACCCCAGCAGATGGGGATGAAGTAGATATAAAGGCCAATGGTGGCAGCGTACAGAATGGCATAGACGACGGCCTTGAGAGCGGTTTTGCGGTTTCGCACAAACCAGTCAACAAGGAAGCCAAAGTTAAGAATGGCAAAGTAAAGGGCCGGGTAGTAGTGGTGCACGTAGGTGACACGAGCCATGATAACAAAAGGAAGATAGTGGAGGAACCAGCCGGCCAGGGGGTACAGCGCCGAGTAATGGATGTGGTCAATCTCATTCTGGTTGAGATCGTTGAAACCTCGCTGCCATCGGAGAACGTACCAAACAATGACCAGGCCAGCAACACCAAGGGAAACGGTAGAGCCCCAGTAGACGAGAGGGTTGCCGAGGAGGAAGTACTTGACGATATCATCAGCCCAGCCGCACATGCGCAGACCAACGTTGAGGACAGGCCACTGCCACCACTTGGAAGCAAGGTCATCCTGCTTATCGGGGTCAGGGACCAGGGCATTGTTGGACGTCATCATAGCCACATTCAGGTGGACAAAGTCGTGGAAGAAGGGGGACTTGTAGACGCCAGCCTCGGCAGGGGGAACTAGGTTAAAGTCAGTATTGTGGAAACCATCAAGTTCTTGTAGATAAACTCACGCTTGTCATTCCAGTGAGCTTCGACGTTCCAGTGAGTGTAGGTGTCGCGAGGATTGTTCTCCTTGGTGCATGTAACCTCAATCTGCTTGAAACCCCACTGAGGCAGGTTTACGTTGCCGGCTCGTAGGTAGCAGCCAAGGACCTCGTGCTTAAGACGGAAAGCAGTCGTGAGAGTCCTGATCTTGCTGCGGTCGCGAGAAGCCGCATCACGGACAACCTCAACCTTCCAGTGATCCTTGTCGTCGCCAACCGTGAGGTTACCATAGGAAGACACTTCCTTGTGACCTCGAGTAATCGGGGCGGCGATGTCGTGAGAGTGTAGGTTGCGGCCTGTCTGGGCATGGATGAGGCGGATGACGGAGTTGTCACCAATAAATCGGAGATCGGCCTCGGGACTATAGTCGGCTTCCCGGCGGTTAGGGTAGAAGAACCAGTCGTTGTTGGTGTCCTTGTGGTGATAGCAGGTAACTTGCTGCTGCTTGGAGCCCTCGGGATAGGTCTGAACGTGAGAGTGAAGAAGACCACCGCCGTATCCCATGTTCTTGATAGTAGCCCGGGAACCAAGCGCAATCTCGAGAGGGCTGTCCTTTCCAACTTGGGTGCCCTTTAGGTTAGCCTGGAAGAGGGAGCTCATCTGGGCATCGCCAGGGCCGCTGCGGTCAAGGATGGCGAAATGCAGCGCAAAAGAGAGGAGGTAGATGAGGAAGGGGACGACGATGAGGCCAACAACACGGGTGACGATATGAGCACCGAGGGTGGTCTGAGAACAGATTAGCTATCATGACAGATTCCGCAAGAAAATTACTTACCACCGGCATCTTGGTGTCTCCAAACTTTCGCCAGAGGTCCTCAATGGTGTAGAGGCCGACAAGAGCAGTAACAAAGAGTCCGACAAGCTTAACACTGCAGACACAGCCAATGCTGAGACCAGTCATGAAGAGCCACAAGAACCACTCAGGCTCGAAGCTGTTATGGCGCTGGTTGTGGAACTTGGCCCAGCAGAAAACAGTGGCCACAGTACCGCACAGCAGCATCGAGTCGAGGAGAATGAAGCGGCTGATTGTGGTGTAAGAGTTCTCGCAAAGAACCATCAGGGTCACAAACCAGACGGCAGGTCGTTGAAGTTTGAGCTCTCGAGCGGTATAGTAGGCCAGGGGGATGCAGACGATGCCAAAAGCAGCATTGAATATACGCATGATGGTGTAGTTGACTTCTTCGGGGTACTTCTCGCCAGACTTGAACTCGAACGATCCGTTGTAACCAGCCAGAACTCCGGAGAGACCAACAAGCATCTTGCCGAGGGGGGGGTGAACGTCGAAGTAGTACTCATGCTTGATATAGTAGCTTCCGAACTTGCCAAAGCTGCGCAACCGGTTAGCAAGGCTTGCGTTGCCATCTGCAAGCCAATATAACATACTGAGCCTCATCCCAAGTGACGATGTTGCTGATGCCAATCTTGTATAGTCGGGTGAAGATAGCAATGGCCGTGAAGATCAGCGGGGCAATGATGAACTCCCACTCGTCGAGGGTTTCGAGGAACGATGGCTCCTATAGAAGCAGTCAATACACGTCAAGCTCAATGCCTGTATCGCCAGGTGCGGTACCTTCTTGGCCAGTTTCTTGTTGTCCTCGGGCTGAGGAGTCGGGGGCTTGAGGCCAGCTTGCGACGCAGCGACAGGACGCTGTCTGAGACCATCGCCCAGGTCAGCGCCCGAGGCGACGGCGGCCTTGTCGGCAGCCATGATTTATTCAATCGTACGAATACCGGCTCGTTGATCAGGATCTTGAGGATTTGGGAGGGAGCAGAGCGGGTGCGTGAAGCGAAAGGGGGCGGGATGGTGGAACTCGATACGAAGCAGCCGAGCTCGAGGGCGAGAAAAGACCGGACGAGCTGTCCAGACTCGAAGGGAGGACACCAGCTTCAACGACGAACAAGAAGCTGTCGTCAATGCAAGATGCCACGGCCGAGGGACCTGAGTGGCAAAGGGCTATAAAAATGACAAAGGTTGAAGAAGAAAGGAAGGGTAAGAAAAAATTATATCCCGAGACCAACAGGTCGAAAGACGAGAAGGATTTGGCGTCTGGTGGTGGTTCCAAGAATATGCAACATCCCCTGAGATGCCACATATGCTCGACCATGCCTGTCACGCTAAACAGTGCTCCGTAAGACTCCCGTGGCGCCAGCTCTGGGCCATTCCAGCAGCAAACCCCACTTCAGCCTCAGCCCTCCAGGTTCCGTTTCCGTGTTGAATAGTGGGCGTTACAGTGGATGTTTTAGGGGCAATCAGCAGCAAGGATGACCCGATGGGCGCCAACCTGACCTGGGGGCTGACTGGAATGTGCAAAGGAACATGTACTTGCCCCAGGGCAAAACTCATGCCTTTAAGGGCCGTATTCCCTCTGTGGCCTCGTCTATTCGAGATGATAAACCCTCGCCTGATCTCCGTCGATAGTTCGGGGTAATGGGTAGGCCCCAAATTACAGGGGATATCTACCTATAAAGCTGCAAGGCTGTATCCCATGCTCACTCCACCCTGTGCGACCGTACTGTAACGCTATGGTGTGTAGTCGGAATTTGCAGCTGCAAAAGTCAGAAGAAGCACCGGTCTCGTGGCCCAATGGGTAAGAACAACCGTTTTTCTGTCTTTTCAAATCCGAAATCTAACAAACATATAGCAAGGCGTCTGACTACGAATCAGAAGATTCTGGGTTCGATCCCCAGCGAGATCAAATTTTTGTCCTACTTCGCTCTACCCGATCAAGACCATATAAGTCTTCACTCGTGGTTTTTGGTTGTTGTCTCATATGGTAGTTAAGGCACGAATACACAGACAATTGAAACCCTCCTGCTCTCGGTGTCTTGAGCTATCCCTTTCCTATGACGAACCCCTCAACCCGTCATTTCGCTTCTGCTCTCTCGTCTTTTGCTTCTCGCTGCGACTCTTGTTTTGCTCTCCTATTCTCTTTGGTCCCTGCCGTTGACTGGGCTAACTTGACGGTGGCGTAGTCCATGATAGCATTCCAGATGTGGTCATCACTTGCTGTCTTTCCATTTACCTGCTGAACAAAACGCTCGAGGTCTTCAGAATTTAGAAGACAGACCCAATCATGGCTTGGAGACTTGGAGATGCCAACTGCTGTGGGATTGAACTCTGAGAAAACATGAACTAACTCTTCAGGGGTTGACAAGCCAAACTTCTTGCTTGAAACCACCTTTGCAATGAAGGATATAGCTCTCTTGGTCTTGGTTTACCCACCCAGAGGATGCATTGCTGAGGATCTCATTTGGGATCTTGTTTCCTGCATTTCCGTTGCGATCTACGCCGGATTGTCAATGAAGCAGTTGATGACAGATCTTGAAACTCGAGGAGGATGGCCGATATGCGTATCGCATCATTCCCTGTGTTGTGATAAGTCCAGACGGAACGGATCGCGCGAGTATCAGCGTCGTCAAAGCAAAGCGTGATCAAGATATCTCGCATTCCCGGTCATGGCGCCCCTGAGAGGTCGCCAGCCAATTCTTGCAAGTCGGCCCATGAGGAAAAGCAGTTCATCAATTGAGGGCACATAGTTGATTAGGTGCGGAGCTCAAAGTACATGCTAAAGCCGACCAATACTGGTTTAATTTCGGTCTTGAAAGAGTCAATCGCGCATATAAGAGTGTCTTCAAGCTGATCCTCTGCCACAGTTTCGATTTGTACGAACTTGTACTTCGCCCTGCTATTTTGTCGACGCTCCCTTCCAAGAATGTGAAAGCATCGACTCTGAATGCAGTATTCTTTTTCTGAGACATGCCAAGTATTGGGGAACGCCGCTGTCTGATTATGTCTTGTTCTCTGTATGCATGCCTGGAGGGATGAAAGCGATGCTAATCTCAGCGATGTCTGAACGAGCGTGGCCCCACGGCTCGGCATCTATGGCAACGAATCCTGAATTGCCGGAGACTTGTTTCAAACAGTCGAGATCTGTGATATTGTTCTCCCAGAGCGATTCCTAGTGCTTCGTCTTGATGCGGCGATAGATTTTGATGCGGCGCATGCTAAAGTTAATCTCGATGAGTAGATGCAACGGAGTTTTATTTGAGAAAGAGAATTAAGGATTGCCCCAAAATGAGGGGGTATTCTGTTTTGAAGGCCTAAATATGCTGCATATGCATCAAAAGATTATCAGTTTCCAAGTTTATATGAATTCCGGCCAAGCACTGCGACCTGCTGATATTAACTTTCACTTCAGGACACGACAGCTTGAGGCCTCCGCTCCCAATGAGCTCTATATCTAGAGCTAGGTTCATTCCGAGATCAGAGTCTGCAAGGAGACGTATATGTAATGCCGTAAAATGCCAATGGGCACGTATATCCAATCTTGCGGGTACAAAGAACACCATCCACAGCATTAATCCACGAACAACTTTGCCCGAAAGTGAGTCAAGTCTGGGGACTATAGCTTTAGTATCTCTTTGAAGAACACACACGAATGCATCTGCTCTTGTCCAGCCATTTGACAATATTTTTATTGACCTTCATGTGTAGTGTGTCGTCCAATTCCCCACCTGTAGGCTGTATATCCGGATTCTCGTCTGATCCAGAATGCGACAGCAATGCGGCTCGATCCGTACCCGCCGCTATCGGAGTCAACCACTGAATAAAAGCGGCAACCACAAGCCGCAAGTAGCAGCAAAGCTAGTCGGAAAGTAGCCAACATATCCAGCCGTGGTTCGCGTGTGGAGAACTGCTGAAGACAGACTCCTCTCCTGTCAAACCCATTGGGCCTTTGAGAACCACAGTCACATGCTGAGTGATGCTGAAAACGGGGTCCGCCTAGCTCCGCTGTTCGGAAAACTCCACTGCCTGTCACTCGCGGAGTACGTCCTTATGTCATCCGCTTGCTCGTAGCCACGCCGTCAGGACGCTTGGTCTCTCCCTGGTCTCTCGTCACTCCGCTGTTTGAGGCGTCCAACCCAAGCCTTTATTACTCCTCTCTGACTCTGCTTGTTAAGGTAGATACAATTCGCAGGGTCACACTTCCCCTCCTTTTCCTTTCTTGCTCGGCCTCGGCGCAAGCCTATTCGACCGCCCGTCTTGCGCTATACCCTTCCTTGGATCGCCGCTTAATATTACTTTAGGCCCTTCGCCTCCGCCTAGATCCAATGTCCTCCCTCCTCTCCGAGTTTCTCATCAACCCCGTCTTACGCCAAGCACGTCGATTTTCTGAAATCTCGCGATCTACCTTCGCTGGCGATGGAGGCGACTTGGCCGAACATACTGACGCAGTGAGCGAATCTGGCCACGTCGATAGTCCTGCCCCTGCTCCTGTACCTGTCCCTGAACTGGTCTTCGTCCCCGAATCTCCCCTCACACGACCCCTCAGCGCCTCGACACTAGAGACAAGGGTCGAAGAAAGCGAACCAGTTCCAATCATGGCTGAAGACTCTCCTCTCCGCGATCACATTGCAATTGCGCTGGGTCCGCTCAGCTCTCGCCGAATTCCCGAAGACGATGGTAAGCGCGAGTTGCGGTCCCGGATACATGCGATCAATGCCATGGATACACACCCGCCCGAAAAGGCGCGGCTGATCCACGATGCTTTGCTGGAGGGCTACAAGGCCTCCAGGAGTGTCTCGCATGTAAAAAGGCCCTTGGAAACTGTCGAAGGTCTGGAACATGCTCTCTCACAGTCTCCGTCGTCGGCATCGCGACCGTTGAAGTTTTGGCAACACCAGCCCGAGGACGAAAAGTTCGTCCTAAGCGAGGAGGACAAGAAGCCCAGCTTTGTGCCTGCGAAGCCGCCAAAGCGTCACGGAAGTGAAACCCCCGTGGAACCCCTCGAGGCGATACCAGAATCGGAACCGGAACAGCCCCTTGGATGTCAACACTATGAGCGGAACGTCAAGCTGCAGTGCTTCACATGCAAGAGGTGGTACACATGCCGTTTCTGCCATGATGCAAATGAAGACCACAATCTCATTCGCACAGAGACCAGGAACATGCTGTGCATGATCTGCGCGACACCCCAAAAGACTTCGGACATGTGCATTAATTGTGGCGAGATGTCTGCCCAATACTATTGTAACATCTGCAAGCTATGGGAAAACCGCCAGAGCAAACCAATATATCACTGCAACGACTGTGGTATTTGTCGGCGAGGCATGGGTCTCGGCAAGGACTTCTTTCATTGCAAGGTGAGGCGAATGTGGTTCCTGGGACAATCGACTGCTAACCGTAATGCAGACTTGCCGTGCATGTATCTCTACGTCGATCGAGAGCTCTCACAAGTGTATCGAGAGGTCGACAGACTGCGACTGTCCCATTTGCGGAGAGTATCTTTTCACTTCTCCACGGCCCGTTGTCTTTATGCCTTGCGGCCACAGCATCCACAAGAAATGCTACGAACAGCACATGAAAGTGTCTTACAAGTGCCCAATCTGCAATAAGAGCCTCACCAATATGGAGAGCCAATTCCGGAATCTTGATGTGGCTATTCAGAGCCAGCCTATGCCTCCTGAGTTCCGTGATACCACCGCAGTCATCTTGTGCAACGATTGTTCAGGAAAGAGCACCGTTCGATATCACTGGTTGGGTTTGAAATGTTCCATCTGTCGGTCATACAACACGGTAGAGCTGAACATTGTGGGAGGCGAACGCATGTTAGCACAGGCACAGCCTTCGATGAATGAAGAAGGACAACCAGCAGACCCGAGAGAAAGCGGACGTGAAGCTTCCACGTCCGTGAGCGGAAACAGAGGGGCCGTTGCGGTATCGAACAGGCGCAGGCATTCGTCTCATGGTATCGAGGCGCAATTCCGCGCACCAGACAGGGTGGCACGCTCAGTATCGCCTACCAACATGAGTTTAGACTCTATTATAGCACATCTACCTCCTGATGGAGAGTCGGACGATGATATGTTGAGTCTTTGGAGAAGTCGAAACCATGACAGCGCATCGAGCGACGATGATGATTCCGAGCTTGATGATTTCAGCGATACGTTGTCTGATGAAGAGGACGACGACGATGACGACGACGATGACGACGACGATAATGAAATTGTTCTCATTGGGCACAGATGAGCGCATCTTTGGCCATGACTTGTTGCTCCGCTCATTTGCCACTATGAAGCTAGGGTCGGGTTGGGTTCTTTCTGCAAGGCGTTTGGTGCTGCATTGACATGATGGGCATATCAGCTGGAGGCTGCTCAATTTTGTGTTTACTATAGGACACGACGGGTTGCATCCTAGGCGTTTTGTGGTCGTCAGTAGTCATATAGTATGCAATGGGATCCAGAAGGCCCAAATGGCATGGTTGTTTCTGGATACAATGGAGCGACGAAACCGCGTGGTGAGACTTCCATGAGCCTTGATCTTAAATCATCCATATTAAGTGAAGCGCAGTACTCCGCTGAACGCCCTGTTCTAATACCATGGAATGCTATGATCCAGATGCCCAGTAAAACCATCGTAATCCATCCACTGTTCCAATCTCAGCGTCTCCTTGCCGCAGCTGTTGTTGACGCGGGTTGTTCCACCTGCTGGGCTTCTTGCCTGAGCTCCTTGACAACTTGCTACCCATTCAAAGAATACTGGTCAGCGTCGCTCATCACTCTCGCAGTACATATAAAAGAGAAGGAAATCTAGAAAAGGTTCACATACCGCCAATGCCTCCGGGTTCACGCCGCGCTCAATCATAGAGATGCAGATAGACAAGGTGCGGCGATCAAGGTGACAGTTCTAGTGTTAGGCGTAAATCAGTATTTTGCGTCTGCACGCGCCTAGCGAGAGCACGAGCGGCGTACGAGGATAGTAGAGATCTCGTGGAGAATGTCCACAGCTTGTTGCGCGGCAGCGTGTTTATCTGGCTCAGGCATGGCGGCGGTTGAGGTGGTTTAGATGTAAAGGACGAGAATGGAAGGGAAGTGGAGGTGGAGGTTGATGGTGGAGACGCGAGTTAGCAGACGCGATTCGGCCTGTGTGCTTAAAACAAACCTCCAATATTTGATGTCATCGCAACCAACTCCTCCTCCTGACATCTTCCAGGGGATAAAAGGAAAGTGAAGTTGTGGAATCTCAAGAAGAAAATAATGACTATGTATTGGTTTCTAATTCATCTCGTAGTGTTTAGGGCCAGGAGGGCGTCCACTTCTCGGCCAAAATGATGCCCGATAGCCTGGTGCGATCAACGGAGGAGGCATCTATAATCCCGGGGACAGGACCGACCCTACCATATCGATGCATCTCACCTATACAAAAAGGGAGTGATGAATTGACAAAGGGCTAGACAAGATTATTTAGCACATAACAAGATCATTACAACATAACAGGCAGCAACCCTTTCAAGACTTCATCGCTTCCACAAACAATTCCCTCATCCCCTTCAACAGCACCACCAACTCCCTCGACTCATTCACCTTATCCAGCACCTTCTCCACCTTCTCCCTCTCAATCTTGGGCCGGCAGTGCTTCACATCGTAGTCTCGCGAGCTCGTCACCAGCTCAAACCAAGCCTCCCGCTCCCAGTCCTTCTCGTCAATGTGCGTGTACACAAACTTGAGCCGATCGTCCTGCCCAGCGCCCTCGATCTTTAGGCACAGGTTGGTGATCCAAAAGTCCAGCTCTGGCACGTTGAAGCGCGATTGCGCCTGCTGCTGTTGCGCGTATTCGCGCTGCGCTGCAAGACGGGCATCGATCTCCGCCTGGGTCTGCGCGATCTCCGCCTTGAGGCTGTCGCGAGTGGAAAGGTGGTTGTCTCGCTGGGCAGCGAGGCTGTTGATGGCAGCCTCCATCTCGCGCGTCTCGGCTTCCTCTTTCTCAATGGTTTGCTGGTGTGTAGATGTCTTGACCTGAATGATCTCGATATCCCGTTTCTTCATACGTTGGTCCTCTAGAAACAACGGTTAGCAGGCTGCTCTTGAGTTGTGAAGACAGGCGTCGCGTACCTTGAAGCTCCGCAACGTTCATGCGGAATTGGTTGCGCTCTTCCAATACGCGCTTCCGCCCTTCTTCGATGAATGCGTCGAATCTTGCAGTGAACTTTGACATGCGGTCGCGCAGATCATCGAAGCCGAAGTTGATGTTTGGCAGCGTTTCTGCGACCGAGGGGCCAACTGGCGCCATGCTCTGGCGGCTGAGGCTTGCGGAAAGCGAGGATTGGAAATCGGTAGCCATTGCGATTTGCAGTATTTAGTAGCGCAGCTGATGAATGTGATCACTCTGTAGTTTCTTGACTTGAAGCTGGTGTCTCGTTGTGTTGGTAATCGTAGTAGATGCGACCAGGATCCTAGACTCTAGAGTATTTACTCTCGAGAAAGCGCGTTGCTCGGCCGACATAAAGAGGTGTGGCGCATGACGGTTGCACCGCCATATGGGGCGCTCTAAAGCTTCAATCCAACGTCGCAACGTGCAAAGGGTTCTACCTCAATTAATTTGCGATACCCTATTTGGTTGATGCCTGCTGCCTGCTTGCCTACCTTTTCGGTATTCTTCCCTCATTCATTCATCTTCCTTAGGATGCCGGCTTAGTTCTTTTTGTACTACCCAGTCCCGCTCGAGACTCTCTTGCGCCTATACCAGCTCATCTCGCGATGAAGAAAGGAATATCGACGAAACTTTTATTACATTGGAAATCGATACTCGGGCCAAATGGCTGAGGCCGGGCGACTTACGGATCTAACCCATGGTCACGTAGGACGTTTAACTTATCTTACTTCTGAAAATGCGGCGTCGCAACTTGGCTCCCTTCACACCAGTCGCGTAACTTCTGAAGGTGAGTTCTCAACTACACATTTGCGCCTCTTGCAGTGCTGATACAAATTACTAGCACCACAATTCAGAGTCATCGGTTCTTCAGCGGAGCTGTACCCGGCTTCAAAGTCGCCTACTCCCGAAATCTCCTCGAATCTTTGGCAAGAACGTCGGACTCAGAAGCGATGGCTTCTCCAGGCTCATCCTGAAGCCTTTATGGGCAACCACGCTGTTCAAGGCCTTTTGGAAGAGAACATGAATCGCTACTCAAAAGTCGAGGGCGAGGCAAGCGACCGACCGCTACTTTCCATTGGCCAAATGACAGATATCTCTGACCCTTGGAGAGTTGCGGGAACCTTGGTGCTGGCAGCTGCTACAGGCGAGTCTGGAGAATTGCTCAGGCTAGCCCGAGTTGATCAATCGAAATGGCAATGGAATCACGATAAGCACACGACCCTCAACTTGTCTGTCATCGACCCTGATGATCCAGATGAGGAGGCAATCTGGGCCAGCGATGGACTACCAATCTCGCAAGTCAAGTTCGCAACCAGACTCTCTCGATACGATGTTGTGCGCTGGCTCATCGTCCAGAAGCAGACTTCAACCACAATCCTCCAGCCCGAGTACCACAAAGTCCCAGTCTCTCAGACAGAGACCGCCGACCTTGGTATCCAGCAACAACGGCCATCACGGATTGACCCTAATCCTGTTGTAACGCTTTCTCACAAACAGACTGGCAGCAATGCGCAGGTCGATGTGGCTTTCAACCCGAGCTCAAAAGGCCAGCAACCGCAGATCGCCATCATGGATGAGTGCGGTTACTGGAGTGTATGGGATGTTATAGGGAACAAGAGGAGCAACGCGAGGCTTTCACCCCAAAAATGCGGACACATTTCGGAAGGATTGTTGAGCGAATTGCCCTCCACGACGGAATACTCAGCCGAGAAACATGGCATGTT
Organism: Fusarium cyanostomum; assembly: GCA_014824385.1. Lineage (NCBI taxonomy): Eukaryota > Fungi > Ascomycota > Sordariomycetes > Hypocreales > Nectriaceae > Fusarium > Fusarium cyanostomum. Next base: position 34,854 of record JABCKW010000487.1, read on the forward strand.
GTTCGTCGGGACCACCGAGGTGGACAACTTTTGGGATGATCCAACTCAAGATGTTGACGATGCCGGCGACTTTGCAAGCCGGTCGAGCCATTTACTGCTTTGGAACCGAGAAAAATACGAAGTGATTGACTTAGCGTCGAACATGGCTTTGCCTCGACTTCCAATCTTGGCTCAGTCAAAAGCAAAGCTTGATTCGATTCTTGACATTCGGGTCAGCCCAGTCAACCAGAACCATGTTTTCGTCTTAACAATGCGAAATATTTTCTGGATCGACTTGTTTGCGTCCAGCACAGAAGAGGAGACATCACCAAAACCAATCATTCTGGTCGCTTGTCCCCATCTGATAGATGGCGAAGGGCTCGGGATGACCACTTGTCGTGCTTCAGAAGATGGACAAGATGCTGCAATGGTGTTTACCTTTTCTCCATTGAACAGACAACTTCATTCATACTGGTTTGAGCATTCAAAGGAAAAAGGGCTTCCCCAATGGCATCGCCAAGTCCTAACTCTGCCTCACGATAACATCGCAGCACAGAGTGACATTCAGTCACTCGAGATTCATCCCGCTATGCTCACACAAGATGGGGATTCTGTGTCTGGCCCTGGATCTGTGTATCATCGTGCTGGGGTCCAGTTTTATCAAGGGAGCATCCTCAACAAAGATCTCAGTGTGCGATACTGCATTTGCGCTTCAGCCAAGGATCGTGAAATGCAGGTCACGCTACCAACAGGTCGAGTTGGGCGGTCCAAATCAGAGCAAGCGCATCGTTGGAGGAGGAAGCGAAAGCAATTTCTGCGGCACATGGGCACCGTCTTTGTACTTCCTGATGGCATGCCTGAAGCTGAAATGAATGAGCTCGTGCGCCCACGTTTCCAATCAAATCATCTAGATTTTGAACACATCAGGGCATCTGCAAGTTTTGGGCCGATTCATTTGAAGTTCGACTTTATCTGCCGGGCTCTTCGGGAAAGTCTCTTGTCCATTGCGACAAGTCCCCGTGATATACCGTCCGCTCTACTCTTGGCTATTCAGGAGAAGATCGCGGAGGGTGTGGCTGAAGGGAGACTTCCACTCAGGACTTGGTAAGTTTCAATCCCAGCGAGTGAGTGGAACATCATGGTATTAACTCGGTCATAGGAAAGAAATCGGCGAGGAGCTTGGTCCTCTACAGTTGGGGAGCGGCGATGATGCGGCTCAGCACGACATGCTTGATTTGTTCCTAGGAGGTGATGGCCAAGCAGTCGTCACGCAACTAGGGAGACAAACTTCGCAAGAGTGGATAGGGTCACTGGTCAGTTTGTCACATCTTAAGCAGACATACGTGGATCTCTGGCTCGATCCATTAGAGGGAAAGCTACCTGAAGAGGATGAAGGGACAAGGCGAGGCTGGATCGCGGACTTGGCCAATGATATGTTCCTGGCTACGGCTGGTGTCATGGTCCAAGATACTCCTCTCCTCGGGCCTGCGAGTGGCGAGGTTGACGAAGAGCCTCAACGAACTCAATCGAGTTCAGTGCGCATAAAATCCTCGCAGTCATCGGACCCGGTCATTCCATCGTCACCCTCCAGCACAACGTCAAACAGCACAAGCGATGCAGCAATTCGCCGACTGCAGCTTCTCGCACCCTCGTTGCGGCTGGACAAGATGGCATCAGCCAAACAGTCCACTGTGCTGTCTTACTGGCCAACTGAGCGCGGTGTCGGTACAGAAAACTACGTTTCCAGCGTAGCCGTTGCCAGCGATAGAAAGTTCGACGACGCGAGACAGCGGCTGCAGAAGATCGAGAACAAGCGCAAGGCTCACGCAGAGAAGTACAAGCTACCACGGGTTGCGAGAGGGGTTCTGAGAGTGGGCGGCAAGTCTCCAAGGGCAACGCAAGGCTCATCGCAGGTGCGGCCCCAGAGGGATGAGGTCGTGGAACTCCCGGCCTTACCGGCGCCGCCAGCGCAAATCATGTCGAGTCAACAACGGGTACCCGAATCGTCGCAGAGTCAAGGGCTCTTGGGACCTTCGTTTACGATGAGCCAGCCGGTGTCGGGTGTTTTTGGAGACAGGAAGAAAAAGAAGGGGAAGAGGAAGGGTGGATTCAGATGAAGCGTCGGCGATGCGGCGATGCGGCGATGCGGCGATAGAGGTTTTGAGTTTGGATCTAAAAACTCGGACTATCTGCTAGGGAGTACTCGGCTGTCAGATATTTGCCTCCCCATCAATGCATTTATGAATTTGCAAGGCTATGAATGTGCTATTTTGTATTTGCGTTGATGCCTAAGTTGTGGCACCTATTGTTCATGATATATGCCGGGCGCTTACATACGGCGTGCTACCAAAACGTCATATCTCAAATCACCATAGGGTTCCAGTTTCATAGTTGCCTTACAACCAACATCAACACCTTATCACCCGCTCTCATTCAACGCACCAAAAATCGAGTTCAATAGGAGCCAAGAGTCCCACGTAATCCCTTCACTTGCAAGGAGAATGTCTCACTGTCACGACGAGCATGCTGGCCATGGCGGCCACGGCCACGATCACCATGAGCACGATCACTCGGACGACATCACACCCGCCGTGCAATTCTCGCTGTATAGCCAAATCAACTTTGATCATATTGTGACTCTCAATGAGGCACAGCGAGATGTGGGCCAGGCGGTGGTCAAGAAGACGTGGCAAGAGAGGCTCGACCTCGAGCCGGAGCTGGCGAGTGATGTCGATGAGCAGCTTCTCATGACGGTGCCGTAAGTATATCTCAGCCCCTTCACAGGACCTTGCATGATACTATGGCATTGTATATCTGCATCCAAGTACTGATCCTCTCAGATTCACGGCCCAAATCAAGCTCCACTCCATCCTCATCCGCACATCCCCCTCAGCCTCAGCGCCCAAAACGCTCCATCTCTTCATCAACCGCGACGACCTCGACTTCGCGGCGGCCGAGGAGTCGGACCCCGTGCAGACGCTCGAGCTCTCGCAGACGAGCGAGCTCCAGGAGATCCCCGTGCGGCGGGCGATGTTTGGCAAGGTGCAGCGCCTGGTGCTCTTCTTCGTCGACAACTTTGGCGACGGCGACGAGGACGTGACGCGCATCTCGTACCTCGGCTTCAAGGGCGAGTGGACGCAGCTCGGCCGCGCACCTGCGAATATCATTTATGAGGCTGCAGCGCAGCCGGGCGATCATAAGCTCAAGGGGACGAATGTGAACCAGATGGGGAGCGGGATTGGAGGGAGAGGGCCTGGGGCTTAGAGATTAAGCACGACTACGTCCAATTGTCATGAATTAGAAGACAGACGGCTATCATGATATGTGATCAATCAATAAATAAATCAAGTCAAACCAAATACTACCTCCTTCAAATAATTCATTCAGCTTTCCTTCAGCATTGGCGTTCTCAAAGTGCCAGTATACCTACCTAGATACCTAGATAGGTAGCTTAGAGCTCGGCATGCACCAGCGTCCTAGCCGGAAATTCTCCGGCCCTGGCTCCATCTCAACCTCCCAAAAACTTTCACCACTACAACGACCAGGCCATCAAACCATCGCCAATCCCACCTCCGGCGGCCCAATTCCTTCTTCTCGGCCCGTCACCTCGTGCCGCCGTCGCCGCAATGCCTCCCCGTCTCCCAATCCGCCTCGCCCTCCCCCGGCCC
>JABCKW010000488.1:0-13232 GCA_014824385.1 Fusarium cyanostomum
GAGGGGAGAAGGAAAGAGCAGCACTCTGTCGGGGGCTTTGAGTAATCAAATGGGTTAAGAAACAGGAACAAGACTGGGAGAAAGCGGTTCTTATTCCTGTGCCGGAGTTGAAGACAATGATGCGAGAATTGGGCACCTGAAAGGAAGAGGGACCATCTTCAGGTGGCATAGCATGAGTGGGGTGCTATGCCAGCACCAAGTCCAACCCCGGTACTTCCACGACAGCTGACAAGTATTATTGGGCGGCGTATACATACCCAATGTACCTCGCTGGCTGATTTGACATACTTGCTCATCCCGTAACTGCGGGGAGCTTCCCTGATGGGAGCACCTTGCGCTTCAAGGCGGTGATGTAATGGACGCCTCAGGGATGGCAGTGCAGCGCTGCTTTTGCTTTTTATGCTTCGTTCACTCATCCCAATTGGCGCGTTTTCAAAGCGTCCACGAATGCTTACGACAGGACTTCAGGCATTCCAACTCTAGTTCTGATCTATATCGCAGGCAGAACATTAGAGAACCTGAGCTAACCCCATGAGAATCTGGTCGCCTGAAATGTGTCGTACACCAGAGAATCGCTGTCGCGAATAAAGCCCCACAGTTGCGTAAGGCCTTTTTACTGGGTCGAATCTTCGTTTCACTAGAGGGAAGTTCAGCAGAAACAGAAAGACTTCACATCGCTTCTGTCTCAACTTATCGTCGCATCCATTGCCAAAGTGCGACGCACATACAACATCCAGCCCGACTTGTCTGGTCACCTACAAACCGACGCCTCTAGCCATTCGCTGCCAGGAATGTCTGTCTGCAAAACCTGCGAGGAGGCGTTGGTGTTGCGTCTGGAATCGGACGAGGACGCAGATGATGAGGCTGAGGCCGAAGCGTCCGGCGCTGGCCCCAGCACCGCCTCGGAATCAGTCCCTGATGACCTCCAACTACCCTGCGGCTGCCACTTTCACTGGTATGGATGTTGGACTACGTTGGCGGCTTTGCTTTGCTCGCCATGTCCCTTTGCCGTGATCTTCAGTTTCGGCTAAACAGTTTGTAGGCAGTGCTTGTTCGACCAGTCCTCGGAAGTAGCGCTCTCCCTCAAGTGCCCTAGTTGCAGCACCTATCTACCTGGCAACGACGCAGGGCCCTCGGTGACCAACCCATTCCTCTCTACACCTGCCGGCGCTACAATTCTCACCAAGTACATCAACGAGGGCGGCGTTCAAGAAAACTTGGACATCCTCCCATCGATTACGGAGGAGGCATATCTTGAGAGCCATCCAGGGGCACGCCCGGCTCGCGCAATGCATGTTATGTGCGCCGAGGGCGACATAGGTGGCATTGTCGAACTGCTCCGAAATGCGAGTGACGAGATCGATGATCTGGCATCCTTCGTGAGATACCAAGATCCTCTCGCTGGCATGAAGAGCGGGCTACATCTTGCTATCGAGCACGCACAAGAGGAGTCACTCTGGCTCCTGCTCTGGCTGTGTTCTACAGTACCGGATACAGCTTTCCCCGAAACTGCTCGCTCGGTAGCCCAAGCTCTGGGCGTTGGTCGTCTATCCGTACCCTTTGAGGGGGATATTCGTGGTCTACGAGACAATCAAGGCCGGACAGCTGCGGATATCGCTCAACAGCAACAGGGACATTGGGCCTCGATAATGCAAACGGGTTTACTATCACTGTGAAAGGATTGGACACTCAAAGAGTTGCCTCTGCATGTACTTGACTGAGCATCTAGGCAACTCCTCATTGCTGTTGGGCTCAGAATCGAAAGTGACGAGTTATGGCTTGCATGTGTCCTAATATTGGGCTTCCTACATCTGGCTATGTTTCTCATGATCAAAGTTAGCAGTGGAGACTATTTCACTGAATTGGGAGTAGCTGAACTTCGATGGACTGGTATACGAGGATTCTCGTTTACGAATGAGTTAGCTAAGAATCGGGGAAGAGCACAAGTTGAAGACGTCGATGACAAAAATTTTTAGAGATGGAAGGACTAGCATTAGACATCACTGTCTAGATAGTGGAACAATTTAAACATAATTATGTAGCTTGTAGTTGTTTAATGTCAATGTGAATGAGACGGGGACTCCTAGAGGTAAATAAACGATTAAGTACTCGGGAAGCACTGGAAGACTCGAGCTTTCGGTTCCAGGCTGTTCTCAACGACGAGATAAATATTTCTATTTCATTTTATTTTCAAGAAGCGAAATTTGGGACTGAAAGGATGATGCCTCTCATGATCTCGCGGGCACTGTCTGATGTCGGTTGTGATTGTCGTTAAAGTTAGCACGACTGCCTACCTACCTACCTAGGTAGGTACTTACGAGGGGGAGGGGCGCTTAAGTCAGGCACGCGTTTGCGATGTGTCGTCACCTCCACATCCCGTAGCAGGGACGTCATCTTTCACGTGAATCCTCCCTGTGGACGCCGCTTACTGGACTACAGCTTAAACAGAACTAAGGGCGTGATCGATATCTTGCATCAAGGCCTGGGATCTTCGTCTTTTTTGAGTGATCCCTGTGTTTCTCATCTCTGTTATTGCCACTCGTGGCGTCGTTATTGCTCTTCCCAACGTCGCATCAATCGTTGCCGCTGCAGCTCCAAGCTCTCCAACGGCCTTAGGATCGGCTAGCTTGGTGACACAAGACGTCAAGAACCCGACTTCCTTTACGATCTCTCTCGAGAGCAACACTTCGCGTTGGCTATCCTGTGCCTCCGAGGACGCTCACTAACCCCCACTCTACGATCACCGCAGCCTGCTTTATTGCTCACCAGCAGGGTTTCGCGCAGTATATGGCCGCGATCATTTAGCGCAACCATGGCCGCAGGGGCAGCTGACAAGAAGACTGAGAAGTCCTACTTGAGCTCCGCAGTCGACTCGATCAATCCTTGGGCCAGTAGCCGCAGTACAACTCCCACTCAGAAGACCAGGCCCGAGGAGAGTCGCCCAGATGCTGGCCCCGCGAATCCTGACGATCATAGCACAACTCACTTGTACGGCCAAAGTTTCAAATCATATCCTCCAGGATGCCCGTCTTTACATGTCCAGTGGTTTCATGCTGTAGATGTAAGAAGTCCTCATATGTGGCTGGTTCTTGACTGACCATGCCGGCAGGTTCCCAAGCGGAAACCTCGGCTCGCATCGGGCCGTCCAGCACAGCCTGAAAAGCCCCCAGCACCACCAAAGAAATATTCAGCCTTTTCTCCCTCTGATTCAAAGGCCTTGGAGGCTGAGTATCAGAAGCTTCTTGAAGAGGTGGAGGATACTCGGAACCAGGTCCCCGGTAGCATGCGCTTGTCTTCAAGGAAGCGAAAAGCAGATGCCGACAGCGAGATAACGGAGCAGGCACTTGGACTCGGAAGTCAGAAATTAAGCGCCGTTCGTGTGCCTGTGAATGAAGACTTTCTCTTCGACGTCGATATCGAAGCTCGAGAGCTAGCCCCCGTCTACTGGCTGGGCCCAGTTTATGATGGTTCGTTACGACACCACTTGCAATTTGTCGTTACTGACCTGTCTCAGTTCGCCGGGGAACTTGGTTTTACCAAGAGGGTTCGACCTTGCGCCCTTGCGAGGAGAACCTGGCCGCGCAACTTGAGGAGGTACGTGTTTTCAAGCGGTACTAAATCTAGGTGATCTGATCTTTTCTTAGGGTTATCTTAAAATGAAGCCATGGCAATACCCCAGTAAGGAAGAAATCCGCACTCATATGTGTCGGTACTAAAGGTTCGCCAGCAAGAGGTCGCAGCGCATCGGGGACAAGGAGGAATGTCACACCGAAGGCGTCGCGCGAGAACTTCAGGTCAACGTCGAAGGCTAGATCAACGTCGCAGCCGCCATCCGAAGTCATGGCTCAATCGCAGGATCCCGGTGCCTCCCCACCAGATATGTCTTCTCAAAGCCAAGCGCAGCCTCAGTCATACCGGCTCTTTGGGACATACATGAACAGCGTGGCCACCTACCAAGATGCGAATACAGCATGGTTGAACTCAGACGGCATGCTCTCATGGGTAACCTCCTCTGTGTACCAAAGATTCGCTGGCGGAAGCTACATGAGCGGGGTGAAACTGGTCCGGGGCTACTCTGAACCCAACAAGAACAAGGACAAGGACAAAGATAAGGACAAGGGTGGTGATAGCCAGTCAATTACAGCTGAGCAAGCTCTATCGCTGGATGAAAAGCAACAGAAGATGCTGAAACGAAGATCGGCCCCTCCATCAACCCGCGCCTCCTGCGACGAGCCATCACACGATGATGAGCAGAACAAGGCTGACAGAGATCCTCGGGAGATCAGACTTCAGCGGCAACTATCGTCCCTTATCGAGAGTGAGGGCAAGACCAAGGCCGAGACGGAGGAAGAGATTCGCCGACGCGAAGAACAGGAGATACAAGACGACTACAATGCGCAGGCGGGCGAGACTCAGGGACGTGAGATAGAGCACCTGGTGCTTGTGACGCATGGCATTGGGCAACTTCTCAGTCTTCGGTAGGTTGTCAATCAGGAAGGGTGGTGGGTTATTTGCTCAGAGCTAACCCTCATTAGTATGGAGAGCGTCAACTTCGTTCACGATGTTAACGTCCTCCGCAAAACCATCAAATCTGTCTACACCAACTCAGCAGATCTGAAGGCATTGAACTCAGAACTCGGCTCTGGCCCTGGAAACTGTAGGGTACAGGTGCTTCCGGTGTGCTGGCGGCATCTGTTGGATTTCCCCAGGAAACGCGAGAAGAGGGGTGAGCGTGACCTGGGTGAGATTGACGGTGACGAGGACGACTGTAAGTAGCTTGAAGTCTTGAAACCTTTAACTGGGCCTCCGCTGATCCTATTAATGGCATAGACCCCTCGTTAGACGACATCACCATCGAAGGGGTTGCCTTTGCTCGTTCACTCATATCGGACCTAGCCTTGGACGTTCTGCTATACCAGAGCTCGTACCGGGGGCAAATCGCAAGGATCGTGCTCAATGAATGCAACCGGATCTTCAATTTGTTCAAGGAAAGAAACCCGGAATTTAAGGGCAAAGTGCACCTCATGGGCCATTCCCTGGGTTCTGCAATTCTTTTTGATCTTCTTTGCCAACAGAGGCAGGAGCAGCAAACTGAACAAAAGTCGCTCCTACGTCTTTGGCCGATCCAGGATCGCACGGAACCGCCAAGCAAGGACGCAGAGTTGAAGCTTGACTTTAACGTTGAAGACTTTTTCTGTTTAGGGTCTCCGGTTGGCCTCTTCCAAATGCTCAAGGGACGGTACGTTTTAAGAATGTCCTTATCTGAGAAAATCGCCCTGTTCCCACTAACCTTCATCTTCAGAACTATAGCTGCTAGACAGCGTACTCAAGCTAGGAGGATCAATGATCCGCAAAGCATGGACAGTGAAGAAGATATGCTCCGGACGACCCCTATTGCTTCGGGAGACGAGCAAGTATCTCCAGTGACTGGTCTTCCCACGTCTGTCGCATCGCCAAAGGTTCAGCAGCTCTTCAACATCTTCCATCCATCAGACCCCATCAGCTACCGCCTTGAGCCTCTGATATCCCCTTCCATGTCAAGCTTGAAGCCGCAGTTGTTACCATATACAAAGAGGGGGATATTTGGCAACGTGGCGCCACAAGGGTTGACTGGGATTGGAACCATGGTTGGGCAAAGTGTTAGCGGGCTGTGGTCGAGCCTGAGTGCCGGCATTGCTAGCAATCTGCTAAACCGAAGCCTGGGACTGAGTAGCGAAGAGGTGGCGCGAATAACAGCCAACGCCTCTCAAGGCGAAGCCCAGGGCCCTGGACCTACAGGGTCGAAGACAGCGGCAAGCGGGAACATGTCTGATGTCGCCGAGAAGCGAGATGCCACAGATGCACGTATGAAGAAGCTCGCCGACTCCGCGGCCGGAACCGCTAACCCTGGATCTGGATGGAGCGATCATAATCCGACATTGATTGATGACGAGCTGGAGACATTGTATTCTAAGTTCCAGCAAAGCCGAGCCCAATTGACCAATGATGGAGAGGCGACGACGACAGCAGCGGAGGAAGATCGCAAGTCACGCAAGATGCGCAGCGAAGAAGGCAAAGTCCGAGCGCTCAATCGGAATGGTCGAGTGGATTATAGCATCCAAGAGTGAGTGACCATGACCATCTTTTTCCTTTTCTCCTTTTTTTTTTATAAAAAAAGGAAGAATCCCCAGAAAACGCCTGGCTTATGGTGGATTAACTTGAGACTAACGTCGTCACCAGGAGTGTCCTGGACTTCAATCCGATGAACACAATCGCATCGCACATGGGCTACTGGGCCGACGAAGATGTAAATCATTTCGTTCTCTCACAGCTGCTGTCGAATCGATCAGGGCGGAAGATCAAACCCTAAGGCATCAACCCGGTGACCGACATAACTTTCTCCAGCTTCTATCGAGGAAATGACCATTCGATACGAAGACACGGGGTTTTAGGAGTCGAGTGGAGTATGTGATAGATGACTCGAAGGATTAGGGACGGTGTTGAGTTGAGATGTTAGATGGGCAATCAGTTTCACCGTGCTTGGGTTCATTGAGGAGCCAGTAAGTTAATCAATGCTCATAGTTCGTGCATACGTGAGCATATAGATTATTGAGAAGATCTCACACCGTAAAAAGCTTCCATGCCATGTACTCGTTCTGTGCAAGGGTCTCCGAATATTCGCATATGAAACTCGAATTTAAACCGCGCCTGATATTCCAACGCTCAACAAAAGTCGGGTTTCTCAGTGAGGTGCTCTCTATTCACGGGCTGACAAGCTTTTTCGAGTGGGCATTCGGCGATGATTCATCCTGAAAGGTTGGCTCCCCTCGCGTGTCGACAGGATGGTGGGGCACGACAGTCTAAAGAGCCTAGGTCCCTCTTCGTGGCCGACGGAAATTTTGCGACTCGTTCCCACGCCGTCCTACACACTCAATCTTTGGCCTGTCGCCTCCCAGTCTCTGGTCATGTCCGTCGCATGCGAACCTTGTGCACTTCAAGTAGCTTCCATTTCGAGATTGTTGTGATCAAAAGCTCAACCCGCCAAGGCCGAGTCCCCGCAAACCCGAGATCGACACCAGAGAGTTCAACTATCCCGCTACTCGACTCGATTCTCCAGCATGGCTGTCGCCGACTCTGCAGACAGTCCCGTCAAGCAGCAGCTTGTGGACAAGCTGCCCAAGCGATTCAAGGGCATCAAGTTTGGCATCCAGTGAGTTCTCCCTCTCGCGCCCGTCGCTGCCCATCGCTGACTTGTTTCTTCTCTTCTCTAGATCCAACCAAGATATCGCTAATCAGGCAGTTCTCGAGGTCTCCGATCGCTTGCTCTACGACATCGAGAATAATCGCGCCCCATATCGCCATGGCCCGCTGGACTCGCGACTTGTGAGCCTTCAACTTCCGTCGACTCCGAATTCTCCTAATATAATTATCTTTATGCGTTTAGGGAACCTCCAGCAAGTTGGGAAAATGCTCTACCTGCCAGGAATCTTTGAAGGACTGTAATGGCCACTTCGGCCACGTTCGCCTCCCCCTACCGGCCTTCCATATCGGCTACCTGCGCTTCATCATGTCCATCCTGCAAGAGATTTGCAAGGTAATGTCTATCACTCAAGTACGGCTTGAGACATGGGGATTCTAATGCTGCGTTAGGATTGTGGTCGAGTCCTGCTCGAAGAACCTGAACGACGACAATTCCTCAAGGAGCTGAGGCGACCCTTCCTCGACAACCTGCGCCGAACCCAAATATGCAAAAAGATCAATGCAGAGTGTCGAAAGATCAAGACATGCCCCTACTGTGGCTCTATCAACGGCCAGATTCGAAAAATTGGCGTTCTCAAGCTTGCCCACGACAAGTTCTCCTTCTACAACAAATCCACCTCCGCGAAAAAGGTCCCTCCAGAGAGCAAGATCAAGTTTGACAACTCCTTCAACGAGGCAAAGCGCGAGAACCCCGAGCTAGATAAGCACCTTCGCAAAGCCATGGAGGACCTAAATCCACTCAGGGTTCTTAATCTCTTCAAGATGGTCAGCCCCACCGATTGCGAGCTTCTCGGCCTTGATCCCGCCGAAGGTCGTCCAGAAATGTTCATTTGGCAATTCCTGCCTGCTCCTCCGGTCTGCATCAGACCATCAGTCGCCCAAGACAATGCCAGCAACGAAGACGATATCACTACTAAGCTCGCCGATATTGTCTGGGTTAGCGGCATGATTCGATCCGCCCTGCAAAAAGGTTCTCCGGTTCAAACAATTATGGAACAGTGGGAATATTTGCAGACTCAGATTGCCATGTATGTCAACAGCGATGTTCCTGGGCTCCAGCAACCTGGGTTCGGCAAAGCTACAAGAGGTTTCTGTCAACGCCTCAAGGGGAAACAGGGACGCTTCCGCGGTAATCTCTCCGGAAAGCGTGTTGATTTCTCTGGAAGAACCGTCATCTCGCCTGACCCCAATCTGGGTATTGATCAAGTCGCCGTCCCTCTGTTGGTTGCAAAGAACCTCACTTATCCTGAAAGGGTACAGCGACATAACATTGAGAAGCTGCGCCAGTGCGTTAAGAACGGACCGGACGTCTGGCCAGGAGCCCAGCGAGTCATTAAAAAGGATGATGGTGGCTACCAAGTCTCCTTGAAATTCGGCAACAGAGACTATGTAGCCCGAGATCTCAATTTCGGCGACATTGTTGAGCGACATCTCGAGGACAACGACATTGTCCTCTTCAACCGCCAGCCGTCTCTACACAAGCTCAGTATCATGAGCCATCTTGCGAAAATCCGGCCTTGGAGGACATTCAGACTGAACGAATGTGTCTGCGGACCTTACAACGCCGATTTTGACGGGGATGAGATGAACCTTCACGTTCCGCAGACAGAGGAAGCACGCGCTGAGGCTATTAACCTGATGGGAATCAAGCACAACTTGGCGACGCCCAAGAACGGTGAACCTATTATTGCCGCGACCCAAGATTTCATCACGGCAGCGTTCCTACTTAGCAGCAAAGACCAATTCTTTGACCGCAAGACGTTTACCTACATGTGCATGCATATGATGGACGGTAAAACTCACCTGGACATGCCCCCTCCGGCAATCATCGCCCCTCAGGCTCTATGGACAGGCAAACAGCTATTCAACATGCTCATGCGGCCGAACAAGGAGTCGCCGGTCAAAGTCAACCTTGACGCCAAATGCAAAACGTACAAAGCCCGACCCGGTCAATGCCCCGATATGGATCCCAACGATGGTTGGCTTGTGGTCCGCAACTCGGAGGTCATGTGTGGCCGCATGGACAAGTCCACTGTTGGATCAGGCAAGAAAGACTCCATATTTTATGTCATTCTTCGTGATTACGGACCAGATGAAGCGGTTACCGCCATGAACAGGCTCGCCAAACTATGTGCGCGTCAATTGACAAATCGGGGCTTTTCGATTGGTGTGGGAGATGTCTTTCCCACGGAATCGCTAAATCAGGAAAAGGAGAATCTTGTTGCCGTCGCCTATAAGCAGTGTGATGAACTTATCGAAACCTTCAAGGCTGGAAAACTCGAGAAGGCTGCTGGCTGCAACCAAGAGCAGACATTGGAAAATTCCATGTCTGGTATCCTGAGCAAGGTCCGACAGCAGGCAGGATCGTACTGTATTGATACACTGAGCCCCAACAACTCCCCCCTCGTCATGGCCAAGTCTGGCTCGAAGGGTTCGGAGATCAACGTGGCACAGATGATCGCGCTCGTCGGACAACAGATTATTGGTGGCGCACGTGTGGCGGATGGATTTCAGGATCGAACTCTTCCGCACTTCCACAAGAACGCTCGACAACCCCCGTCGAAAGGGTTTGTCAAGAACAGCTTCTACACTGGACTTTTCCCTACCGAGTTCATCTTTCACGCCATGTCAGGCCGTGAAGGTCTGGTGGATACAGCCGTCAAGACCGCTGAAACAGGCTACATGTCTCGACGGTTGATGAAGTCACTTGAAGATCTGTCTACGCAATACGATGACACGGTACGCACATCTGGGGGTACCATTGTGCAGTTCCAGTTCGGCGCGGACAAACTCGACCCAGTAGACATGGAAGGCGCGGCAGAGCCAGTTCGGTTTTCACGAACCTGGACCCACGCGGAGAGCTTGACTTGGGACAACAGCGAGACGTCAATGATGCCGAGCGAGATTAGATCCTTCTGTGACTCGGTTCTGGAGATTGAACGACGACGCTTTGTACGGCGAGGTCTCCTGCATAACGAGATCCTCGACTACGAGGATGGTAGCGATTATGCTATTGATGAGCATGAGGGCGCGCGAGGGTTCCTCAAAGCCATTGAAAACTACGTTGAGGGTCTTGCGTCGAAACTGGAGCAAGTACGGAAGCTTGCTGGCTTCGAGGGAGATGTTATCGGATCAATGGCAGAAGCTCACGCTGACCGGACTGCCAAGGTTTCGATGTCTACTCTCAAACTTTTCATCAAGATGTGCCTTGAGAAGTACAAAAAGGCCCATGTCGAGCCTGGACATGCCGTCGGTGCCGTTGGCGCTCATTCGATCGGTGAACCGGGTACTCAGATGACGCTCAAGACCTTTCATTTTGCTGGTGTCGCTGGAATGAGTATCACTCAGGGTGTCCCCCGAATCAAGGAAATCATCAATGCTTCCAAAGCTATCAGCACTCCTGTTATTACATGCCCGCTGGAGAACAACGAACAAATTGAAGCAGCGCGGGTGGTCAAGGGACGAATCGAAAAAACTTACATTTCCGATGTGTTGCGCTTCGTTGAAGATGAATGGCGAACCACCGAGGGCAATGTCGTTCTCCAGATCGATTCAGGCGCCCTTTCAGACATGCACCTGGGCATTGGACCCTACGATATCGCCGAGGCGATCTGCAGGCAGCGCAAGTTGAAGGTCCAGCGTGACGACCTATCAATTGATGGTGAGAGGGTCATTGTTCGGGTACGGGATGTCAGCGATTCAACTGCAAAGAGGACAGCTACTCGCAGCAAAGCCGCTGCCGATGACAATGGGGACATGCTACTGAGAGCCAACTTTCTGCGCCGGGCACTGCCTGCGGTGCCTATTTCAGGCTATTCTGAAGCAACTCGTGCGATTATTGAGACATCAGAACAAAGTACCCATACCGTCTTGGTTGAAGGTTACGGTTTACGAGAATGCATGACGACCGAAGGCGTTATCGGCACCAAAACCCGCACAAACAATGTCATGGAATGCCGAGATGTGCTGGGTATCGAAGCCGCCAGAACAACTATTACCTACGAAATTGGCGAGGTGATGAAAGGCATGGATATTGATCCGCGACACATGGAGCTCCTAGCCGATGTGATGACCTACAAAGGCGAGGTGCTTGGCATCACCCGTTTCGGTCTATCCAAGATGCGAGATAGCGTGCTGCAGCTGGCCTCATTTGAGAAGACCCCAGACCATCTCTTCGAAGCCGCCGCGGGCATGAAAACGGACCAGATCGAGGGTGTCAGTGAATGCATTATTATGGGCCAGACGATGACGGTCGGCACCGGCGCGTTCCAGGTTGTCCGTCGCTTAGGTATTCGAGATGGAGATCTCAAACAGAAACCGACGCGTTTTGAGGATGCCTGGACGGCAGAGACGGCGTTGAAGCGAAAGCCCCGCCGCAAGGTCTAGAGCGAGAAATAGGTGGGGCGATGGATTCATGTCAAACATAGCGATACCATAGGGTGATTCTCGTTTATTGTTCTGAATAGGCAGATGGCTTGCTATTCGGCAGCGTGTATTTCGTCATTGGTTCTCCCACGTGATGCGGCGGCACCCTACAACTGCACGCCGTGAATGGTGTGACCATAACTCACCTCCAGCGCGCACGCTCAAAGCAGTCCAAGTCACAACGGTTCTGTATCGCGAAAAATGTGTGGCCGGTACGCTTTAGCTCTGGTAAGTTGCGAGAAGGGATTTCGATCTGTTTGATTCTCTAACGACGAGTTGCAGCGGCCGTCGCAGATCCGCCAGCTGCTTGAGGAAGATGGCCTAGAGATTGACGACGCACCGGAAGATAGTGGAGACGACACCCCCCGCAACAGCTACAACTTTGCGCCAGGATACCACGGCGTTGTCTATCGCGCAAACACCCCAGACCGGGGTGCTGGCCCTCAAGATAAGGACCAACAGAAGCAGCAAACCGAACCCCTGGATTCCGTCCAAGCGGACGTGGGCTCTGAACAAGTCAAGTACAAGCTGCAGTCCATGAAGTGGGGGTTGATTCCCTTCTGGACTAAGCGAAACCCGGACTACGGCTCGATGCTCAAAACCATCAATTGTCGCGATGATTCATTGGGCTCTCCGGGAGGCATGTGGGCCACCATGAAAGCTCGCAAGAGATGTATCGTTGTCGCTCAAGGATTCTACGAGTGGCTCAAGAATGGCAAGGACAAGCTTCCGCATTACGTCAAGCGAAAGGATGGCCACCTCATGTGCTTTGCAGGGCTTTGGGACTGCGTGCAGTACGAAGGTAACAAGACAACCAAAGCGAAAGGGTGGCGGATGGGCTTACACTTCACAGGGTCCGAAGACAAGCTATACACCTATACCATCATCACTACCGACTCAAACAAACAATTGAAGTTCCTCCATGACCGCATGCCAGTGATTCTTGACGCTCACTCCTCGACTGTCAAAACTTGGCTGGATCCCTCTCGCCATCAATGGTCCCGTGAGCTGCAGACACTACTCAAGCCATTCGAGGGAGAACTGGAAATCTACCCAGTTACGAAGGACGTTGGTAAAGTTGGCAATAACTCGCCTTCTTTCATTGTTCCGTTGGACAGCAAGGAGAATAAGTCGAACATCATCAACTTTTTCGCCAACGCTAAACAGCAACAAAAGGAAGCAACGCATCAAAAGTCAAAGGGCGATTTGGAAGCCAAACATATCAAGGAGGAAATCAAGGAGGCTGAATATCACAAAGACCCGGAAAAGTCTCTTGACCCAGACAAGTCATCTGATGCAAAACGAAAGGCATCTCAAATCATGAATCCTGAAGAGGCCACTGAGGTCTCTGCCAAACGACGAGAGCTGCGAAAGATAAGCGCCACTCAAAATAAGATGAGAGACTCCGAAAAAGTTAAAACAGGAGGGAGCCAAAAAATCACAAAGTTCTTTAATTCTGCGTCTTAATTTTAGGGATTAATTATTAAGCACTTACTCTAGTGTAAATTACACTTACTTTTATAGCTAAAACTTATTTTTAGCCTTAGTTAATACCTATAGGTAAATTA
>JABCKW010000489.1:0-142910 GCA_014824385.1 Fusarium cyanostomum
GTCTCAGCAGCGACGTCGTCCACCACCGGCCGCAGGGCGTCATTTGCGCCTTGCACGTACGCGACGGCGGCCTCGAGCGCATCGAGCAGCGCCCTGGTCTCCTCGCGCTGGGGACGCACCTCGTCGTGCAGCAGGGCGTTTTGCGACTGCGTCGTCTGCAGGCGGGCGTTGAGCTGGGACTGGTGGGCAGTGAGGGAGGGTGTCAGGTGGGCGGCGAGGATGGTCGAGGGGGGGAGGAGGTGAGGGCTGAAGAATACTACGTCAGTTCGTGCATGTTAGGAGGAATTGGCGAGACATACGGCCTTGGTTGTGCTGTTGATGATGTTTCGGCGCGGCGGCGGGAGGCGTCGCTGATGAGGCTTTCGAGGTTGTTTAGTTTGGGCACGACTTGTCGCGAAACGAGGATATTCTCGAATTCTTTCTGCTCCGTGTTAGCAAACATCTTCTCAAACAGCGCTTATAAACAAGGGCCCTCCCTTCTCGTAGGGGGAACCATCTAAACACACCTCGCACTTCTCCCCCAGCTTCTCAACCATCTGGCCCTGCACCTGCCTCAGGACCCCCTCGGCCCTCTTGGCAACAGTCGGGTAACACCCAGCGACATTCTCCCACCCGATTTTCCCCAGCGTCTTCTTCAGCGACCGGCCGTACAGCTCCTGCAGACGCGCCGCCCTCGGCCCCGGCGTCACGGCTGTGTGTCGCTGAGGAAGCGGCGGAGACGCCGACGCCTCTTGCTCGTTGGAGTTGGAGTTGTCATCTTGCACCGGTTCGGCCGGCGGGTTTTCTGGTTGCGGATCGGGAGCCATTGGGAGAAGGGTAGTGATGATGCTTGTTCTTGGTGGTGAAATGCGACAGCGGGAGACGCGACGGGCGATAAGGCCTGACGCGTGGGGTACTTTGTCGCACGTGTTTATGGCTTCCTTTTGGTGGCGGTGCCATGAGGGGCTGTGGCTTGCAGCACGTTCCCCCGCTAACATCCATGGACATTTTGGCAGCATGTATTTACAGGTACTAAGATCTTTATGTACGTCTAGGAAACAGGCTTGTCAAAGCTGACTGTATGTTGAGTCTGTATGTGTGGAGTTTGTCTCCAGTCTTCGCCATGGCTCATCAGCTCATGGTATGCTCCCATTCCACCGGTTCCGGTCCAAAAGAGGTTGGATTCCTCAATCCTCCCAGTGCAAGAGGGTCTCCTTACTCCCAAATGAAAAGTCTATAGGGTATCGGTTATAAATCCCAAGGAAAAATGGTCGGTCGTCTGTTGTTGTTCCATCGTCACGTCGACACTCAGTTAGCAGCTAGAATCATAGCCGCGTCGGCGTTGGATGTGCGGTCTTGTTTGCCGCCGTTTCGTCGCTTTTCTTCTTCCTCTTTCTTCTTCTGATCTGCCTCCCTCTGTTGCTCATGGCTAACGTATGTAGCATATCGAAGCGTACTCAGCGTCAGAAACGCCATGAAGAGAATGCCAAGAACCGATCGACGGATGAGAATCCAACGCACTGCCTCTATCTCCGACTTGGCATCGCTGCTAAGCACAATGCTGATTTTGTAGTTGATTTGCTGAACCTACAGCATTGTTAGTCTTGGCATGTCTCTCCACAGTCCAGCACTCTAAAAACACTTACAGCGCTTTCCACCACCTTCTGCTCCTCCCTCACTGCCATCTTGCGATCGTTGAACATGCCGCGGACATTGTCGTTCAGTGTCAGAACCTCCTGGTTGAGTGACTGTGTCAGAATGTCCACCTCGTGTTGTAAATGTGTTCGCTGTTGCCGTAGCTGTTCATCCTCAACTCTTCGGTTATTCTTTATCTCAGTGCTTAATTCTGAACAAGCTGCTGTGAAGAGGTAGGTTTCCTAAGAAAAATGTTAGCCCCCCTGTGTCGCTTCTTGTCCAATCCATTAGCGAGTCTCAAGGGATTGATCTCACATTCTCCACATCACTCTTGCTGACCAAAGTCGACTGCGCAACATCAAGATTCTGCGCGAGCAGCGTCCGAACCGCCTTCATGTTCGTTACAGCTTGTTCCTGCGAGTATCCTCCCTCCTGCAATTGCTTGACCAGCGAGTAACTGTCAAAATGGTGAACATAGGGCGGCGGGTACATGGCGGGGCCAGGCTTCATGGTCCCGGGGGGGTGCATGTGCAGGACCGCCTCGAGGGGACCGCTCTGTTTGGCCTCCTCCCGAGCCAGCCTGGCTCGCTCCTCTTGGGGTGTCTCCTTCTCCTTCTCCTGAGGCTTGCTGCTCGTCGATTCGGCAGACTGCGTCGAGTAGCTCTGATGGTGATTTTCGGTGGTTGAAGCGGCGTTGTCGGACTGAACGGGTTGCGGCGGTTGCTGGGCAGCGCTCTGATCGGCCTTGGGTCGGCTGGCCGCTCCGCCGATGACACCGGACGAGACATTGAGCGGCCGGGCCTTCTCAGTATCGAACGGCTGAGGCTCGACAGCCTTTCCTCGCCTCCGCGCAAAAGTGCCTCTGTGTCGGGCGAACCCTGCGGCGCGAGGAGCTGCGCGAAGTGTGCGCAGCACGTGCGGGCTCAAAAACATCAACCGGGCAGCGGCTGTCATCAAGGGCGAAGACCCCGCAGATTGCGGTAAAGGTCGGGCGGAGGCTAGTATAGACTACCGGACTCGAGGTAGCGCCTCATAGGGACAGAATGCGAATCGTAGATGTCGATGGGAGAAAGTTGAAGATACCAGGTGTCATGTGAGAGATATGCGTAGCAAAGGATGGAGGGACGAGGGCAACTTTTCGGAGCGGAATCGGCAACTGCCATACCTGCCTGAGTGACTTAGCTTCTGCACGTGGCGTCATCTTAACCAGGGGTAGGTACTTAGGTTTGCTTTGGACTCCCAACTACCGACGTTAACCGCAAGGGTCGAGGGAGGGTACGTATCTCCTTCACATCAACTTCATCCATCCGATAGCCGGAGCCACGACAACTGAGACTTTAGTAAAGAAAACACCTCAATGGTTCACGCTCCTTTTCTTTTCCTCTTGTTAGACTAAGCGAGCATTCCCATAGCTGATTGATATCTCCTAAACCAATCCTCACAGGTATCCGTGTATCCACTAAGCAATGTTCTCGAAGCCCGTAGTTATCACGTTGCCCAGTGAAGCAGAGCCTCAGTTCATATCAACAATCTCCCTTTTGTCTTACTCATGTCTATGGACGTAACTGCAGCCCCGGTTTTCTCTTGCCCTTGACCTTCATTCCAGAGTCAAGACATACAACCCTTCAACCCTTGAATGCCGTCGTAATTCCCGAGACCCCATTGACCATGTTCTAGTCTTGGCATCCTTTCCACAATACCCGCTGCATTCCTAACTAGTATAACCCGAAGAGAAACTACCAAAACACAAAGGGATAACACCTATCGCCCTCCCATTTTGTCTTATTTTCTCGCCTCCCATGTCCCAGCTGGCTGGATTCAACTAGCCATGTTTGTTTCCCGCTATTTCGGTAGTCCGTGTATCGCACCAGCCGCTGTGAATAATATCCAGAATAAACAGTGAAGAGTAACCGTATACCCGAGTCGAGCGCTGATCAAGGAATCTACATCCTTGTACTACTGCGCTGTATTAGTGAACCGTATAATGATGCCATATATTCCATGTGAAAGTGCGTGTCGTATGCCGAGGGCTCTATGTCAAGTCCCATGGGAACCTCTGTGGGTGTGTTGCGTTCATGTCGCCCAAATCGTCTCGGCCAAACGTCATAATACAAGATATGAAATTAAGTTGCTTGTCGGAAGGTGAACCAGCCGTCGCTGCCAATTCCAGATAGACCACTTAGGCCTCGTTATCCTGTACTTGCACGGTCGTCTCCGAGGCCGACGACTTGCTCGCAGCGTCGTTGGCAGGGACGCCAATGGCACTAGCATTGGTACTAGGCGGGCCACTGCTTTGCGGACTGTTGGGCTCATTCGTCAAGACGGGGGTTGGGCCTGGTGAGTTGACATCAACCTGGAGCCCGTTCAATCCATTCTTGGGTGAGTTGCTTCCGTTGCCGAGGCCCAGGAGCTTCTCCAGAGCCTGAAGCTGTCGAGACGTGCCGCTCTTCTTCAGATTGTGGTAGTGAGGGTGGATTTCCTCCACCAACAATTCTTTCGCCTCCGTACCTTCAAGCTTTTTAAGAAGCTTCTCTACACCTTGTTAGCATGTAATGTAAACCTATGCATTTTGAATGCTTACGAATCACGTAGTTTCCGTACTGGTCCCTCATCATCTGTTGCAGAGGACTCGTCCCATCAGCGCCGACGGCAGTCAGCTGCTGTTGAATCTGGGAGCGCTGCTGATCTGAACCGTTTTCGATGCATTTCTCGACAACGTTGGATGCAAACTTGTGCTTGGATAGAGTCAGGAGCTGAGCCATGACCAGCTGGATGATCCTCTCCCGATCTTCGGGCTTGCCGTTTGTAATGACATGTTGTGCCACATAGTTGCCGTATTGATCTGTGATGAGCATCTGGCCTGATTGGTGGAGCTCCTTCATGATACTGGCCCTGTCCTCATCTGTGCCATGCTCCAGCATTCGTTGGATGACTCGACATCCATAGGCGTGGGAGGCGTAGCCCGTCACATGATTCTTGAAGGCAGTCATGATAAAGTCAAGGTGCTGCCTGGGGACGAGCTCAATGATCTTCTGGATGACATGATTTCCGTTCTGGTCTCGAATCACTTCGTCGATCTTAGGCTCGAGTTCCCTGGTGAGTTCCGCCTGCTGGTCCACAAGGACATGCTCCAACGCCTATCAAGGTTAGCCAACGGTTGGTTCAAGAAACAATACTTGAACATACCTTCTGGACCACGCGGCAGGCGTACACTTGCATGGACAAATCAACCACCTTGCCCTTCATCTTCTCGGCCAGAACCTTCTTTTGTACCTGATTGCCATGCTCAAAGAGCTTCTGGATGACATAGTTGCCAAACACGTCTTTCATCAGCTGGATGGCGTTTACCTGAATCTCGAGGAAGACCTGGTCTTTTTCGTCGCTATTCGCGGTCTCCAATTTCTGTTGAATAAACCTAGAGCCATGCTGATCGCCGCTGAACTCGACGATGTGATTGTAGATATCCTTGAGCTCGTACCGCCGATTGGACTTGGAGCTGAGGCGGAATTCTTCCAGAATGATGCTGCGAGAGCCCTTGCCGGGATCCTGATCACGAGCTGGCTGGACTGTGAGGTTTCCTCCTAGGGTGTAAGCAGGGTGCAGAGGCAATCCATATGCGTGGATCATGGGATGGCGGAACCCCTGAGAATATGGGTCAATGAAGTTTGGAGTGTATTGAGAGGCAAAGTTGGCATAACTAAACTGGTTCGAATAGTAGGGAGGCGGAAATTGCGTCGCATACTGAGCTGGAGTGCGCCGCTCCTGTTCAGCCGTCCGGGGGTCCCGGGCAGCGGACCGAGCACTCCACGGGTCTGGAGTGGGTGTGTAGGTCCTGGGACTGCTTCCTTGTTCCAGGCGATAGTTTTGGGCGGGAAAGATACGGTCGATGGAACCCCGCTTCAGGATTTGGTACGTGGTGGGATGGGGCTCGTTCATCAAGTCGACGCTGTTGCTGAAACGTGGTGCAGCGCCCTCATTGACCCATGGTTGAGAACCAGGATTCAACTGGAAGGGCTGCGAGGCTGGGTTGAAAGACGATCCAGTAACAGCAGCCGCCGCTGCAGCTGTGTTGTCGAGGGTCACCCGGCGACTGAACTGTAGCGGCAGATCGTCATCCATCTGCTGCTTGTTGAAGTTGAAGGCGCCCTGGTTTGCCGACTGGTTTTGAAACGAGGACGAGTGAGTAGGAATTGGTCGCTGAGACTGGATTGAGTTGCTGGGTGTGTGTCCACGACCCTGGCCGTACAAATCGCCAAATGCAGGCGAGCCTTGAGAGTGTCGAGAGGGAGGGAGATTAGAATCTCGACCTGAACCATAACTGGCAATCGAGTCCCTGTAAGAGCTTTCCTGAGGGCTGCGCTTGGTAGACGGAAAGGCGGCGCCATATGCGTTCGGCTCGTCTTGGAATGTCTTGCCATTGAAGCTCTTTGTCATGGCATGTGTAGGTTCGAAAAAGGCTGAGGCGTTGAGGCTTCTATCTCGGGTCCTGTTCGGCGATGAGCTGGTCGATCGCGACGGATTCTCTCTGTTCCAAGAAGCCGGGCGCCAAACATCGGCCTCGGAGTTCGCGGTAAGAGCACTGGATCCGGTGGGGGTTTCGCCGTTGTCTAGAGTTGGGAGTGAGTACGTCTGCGATGTGACGGAGCGGGGTAGATAGCAGCCGGA
Source organism: Fusarium cyanostomum (assembly GCA_014824385.1). NCBI lineage: Eukaryota > Fungi > Ascomycota > Sordariomycetes > Hypocreales > Nectriaceae > Fusarium > Fusarium cyanostomum. The sequence goes on from JABCKW010000489.1 coordinate 6,280, forward strand.
CGGTAGCAACACACCTTGTGAGGCAATGGAGCGGTCTCTGGCATTGGCAAGGGATGCACTCCAGATGTTGGTATTATTAGGATAGAGATTGGAGCCTGGGAAGGCAGAAGATGCCATGGGCTGCTGTTGCGACTTATCGATGGATCCCGTAGGCATATTGAGGTTAGGGAATGCCCTTGCTGGGCGATGCTAGTAAGAACAAAGAAACGCTATCAGCATGCGATTCCCAGCGCAAGACAGGAACAAAGGGCTTTGTAGTGATGTTGTGATGATGGGTGTTTTCATAGAGTTTGGTTTGGTGTGCATATGGGGGGACAACGTAGTTGGTAGGTCATTTTTTTGGTCGCAGACTCGAGGAGGTAGCGAATCCGGACGTGCGCTAGTTTGGCGCATTTGGTTGAGACACACGAGCACCTCTGACGTCGCACTCCCTGGACCAGGGCTCCGAGCCAAGGCGCTGATGGCAAGGCACGGGCAGGCATAAAGAATGGGACGAGGATTGGCATGTGCATAAATGAAGGTTGAGGGTAAAACGAGGGAAAAGACTTACCGAAGTAGCCATGTTGGTCATGTTGAGGGTGATGAAAAATGACAGGAATCGTCTTCAATCAAGAAGCAGTTGTTGACGAGAACAGATTTCCCCAGCGGTGTCGGACCTAGTGGATGTTTCGGATTGCAAGTTGCCAGGAGTTGGCGCTGGGATTTGAAGTTTTAGCGCAAGGGAGACAAGGGTAATATTGAGGTGGATGGAACGGCAGATGACGCTTGGGGCCTTGGCTCCTAGGGGCTGCTCTGCTGGACTCACACTTTGGGTTGACGCTCCTGATATGGGGCGCGATTCGAGATTAATGAACAGGTCTCGCAACTGGATCGGCCAGTTGCTGAGTGATGATTCTCGTCGTTTGGATCAAGGATCGATGCTTGACGACAACGACAGTAAGTGTGGAGTACCGTAGATACTAGGTTGAAGCGGTAGTTGTTATCGAAAGATACAAGTCAATATGAGATGAGACTATGAAGACCAACAAGAGCCGGAGCCGGTGTCAGCACAATGCAGTATTTGGTGGGAGCACTTGAAAGGGTGCGGAGGCGAAAAGATAAAAACAGGGGCGAGACGTGGGTAAACAAGGCTGAAGTTGAGATCTGGATCCGACGAGGACAGGGGGGTTTCATGCTTTTATAGAGCTGGGGCATGGCATTGGAGACGACTCATTCGATGCTTCCTCCAGCGTGGCCTCTGCAAAAAAGTGTATAATGCGTCTACATGAAACGAAATGCAACTTACAAAAAGGTTTTATGTAGGTGTTGCTAATGCTTCTCAAAATGCGGAAGCTGCTGCAGATTTGCCACAATTCTGTTTCCCGTCGCAGTAATGCTTTTGCTGGGGAAAGTGATGGGAAGAAAAATAAACGTAATCAAGGTGAAGAAAATGGCGTGTGCAAGTCTGTGGTGCCGCGTGCCGTATATGTGGGCGTGTGCAAGGTCGCGTGCGATTTGTGTGTGAGTATGTTTAGGAATGCAACAGGATCCTTGACACCTGGGAGCGATTATGTGACGGGACGAGCGAGAGCCGAGAAGATCTGTACGAATTCTTCGGTCCGTGGTTTTAAGTGCAGAGCTGTAGCGACATGTACAGGAGGCCACAGGATGCTTCGTAAGGTAGGTAGGTACAGAAAGACTGGCTGTACGTGCAGACGAATGTACAAAGGAAGTCGGTAGGTACGACGTAGATTCGGACAAAATAAATTAGACGACTCGGAACTGGTAATCGACGATGGTCTCGATGGGGTCCGTTGGAAGGCAAGGTTCGAGTAAAAGACGGTCCCAGAAGTATGAGAGCAAAAAAGGAAAGATGTGACAAGAAGTCGATGATAATTAGAAGCGGTGGTAAAGTAAGAGAGAGCAAGATTAAAGTAAGAGCAAAGGAACAGGAAGGACAGGATGCGAGGTAGGCACAGGGGCGATAAGAAGAGGAAGAGGTCGAGGAAGGTGCGGCAACCGACAGCTTGAGCCAAGTGGGCTTAAGAGCAGCTTTACATGTAGTCGCCCGCGAGCCAAACAAGGGCAAGCCGCAAAGGTTGTACGCCAGGACCGGAATGCGCGGGTACGAAAAGAGGTGAGAAACGGGCAGCAGGAGTGTATTTCCCTCGCGGCCAAGGGAGAGGCTCTTGTGCGGTCCGAGTAGAGGAATGATGGGGAATGACGGGCGAGACAAGGCCGATAGTGCGCGTCTGTGTGTAAAAGGTAGCCTTGTTGGCGGCCAGCGTTTGCTGGGTGTGGGCGGGTGTCGAAAAGAGGATAGGTAGTAGGATAAGTTTAAACGGGGTTGACAAGGGCTGATTGAGTAGGCACCTAGGTAGAGAGGATGGTGTCGATATTGAGCGGTGGACGATCAGGGAGGAAGATGAAGAGCCCCGATATTCTCGGCAGAGAAGGCAATAGTCTACGGTCAGAGGATCAAAGTGACCGATTGAGCTGTGAGGCGACAGAATTGGGAGATAACTGGCGGTAAGAGGGAGAGAAGCGAGGGAGGAGGATACGCCGTAAAACAGAAGAGGAGATATCGTGGGAGCGGAGCCAAGACGAGGAGTGAGGAGGAAGAAGAGAAGAGTAATGAGGAGGACTCTAGGCAAGGAGTAGGACCAAGCAAATCAACGCTTCACAGAGAAGGCAGCAGAAACCAGATCAACGGCTCTTTTGTTTATTATCAAGGCAGGGAAGAACCCCCGAGAGACGATGCAGAATGACCAGCCTCTCAACACACAAAACTTCAGGTTGCCAACCATCTGCGCCATCTTTCTGTGTCCTGTCGGTGTATCTTGTGTAAGGTCTGTCTCGTCGAGATGCGCCTTAGTGCGCGAGGTATCTCGCCGCTACGAGCAACCGCATCCAGGTACCTAACAGTTTATCAATCACTCTGCCGACCGACTTACCGTTGTGTCAAGCTTTCTTTGCTCATTGTTAGACCCGGGGCCGGGCTGCAACCGCATATGAACCGGTTCAGCGTCTGGCTGGCTGCCCGCCGTCTTCGTGCTGCCTCGCTACTTGGTACAAAGAGGGGCCTCGCATTTCCCGAGTGTTGTACAGACTTTGATTCGCATGTGAGTGAGCCATGTTGAGTAGGACATTGATACTGGATTTTTCCAGAGCAGAGTTCTACAGACCTCTGCCCCCTCCCCTCTTCACCGGGCAAGTCACATCAACCTCGCTCAATCCCGTCAGGTGCTTGCTCCTCACCTGCTGCTTTCCATTGAGTTGCTCCAAAGGGAACCCGGATTACAGCCCGATGATGATGATGGTGCACAAAATATCCGTGTCCTGAGCTGATCACGGCTTAGATGCTCAGGCCCCAAGTCTAGGGTTAAAGCCAAGCCGGGCGGGCCCTCCTGGCTAGGCCCCGATCGTAAACCTTAGCTCAAAGCCAAGCTTGCATTCATTACCACCTTAGGCTCCATTTCGGTACCCGCTCAACTCAATCCTGATCAGGGAGCCTTTTGATGTGTGTTGTCTTTTTATCAACTCGCTGCGCATGGCGTTATTAAAAGGAGAGACTCTTGTATGGAGACAGAGTAGACAACCAAAAACGTGACAGCAAGATTTAATCCAATGGATCCTTGAATTTAGCTAGGCTTGAGCAAGAAAACAGGGTGCTCCGGTGTACTTCACGTGGTCATTGCCTCCTGCACGCCCAGGGTATCTGATCTTTATAATATCTTGAACCAACCTCGTCTGCACTCAAGAGAAATTATGAGCAGGTAGCCTAGACGATGCCGGCCCTCGAAGGCCTCGATCTACCGTTAACCTGCCCCCTGGCCTCGTCCTTGCTTCCACCGTTACTCATATTTCGGACAGGGCCGACCTGATGATTGAAATACAGCTCAGGCCTCATATCGGCTTTTCTCTTGCAGCCTTCCCCCTCGGCTCCACTGCACAGGGTAACCAGTCAGTCAGTGGCCTTCTCGTGAGGTTTGGAACAGTTGTCTGAAACATTCGCGAATTGCAGATTGCGGGCCCCCGCCAGCTGTCTCGGCGCCCTCCAGAAGAAATCCACCGCGGCACGGCTGATTGCGCATCGACGGAGTTGTGGGCTACCTATCAAGTCTCTCTTATTATTGGGTATGTGGCCAAGCTCTTGTCCTAGGTATTGTACGGGAGCAGGCATGATCTGCTTCAAGTCGTGACCAGAAGTAGAACCGCAAAATATATCGTCTGGAAGCAATCAAAGCAAACAGCAAACGACACGGAGCAAACAATGCCCAGCTCCTATTCTGGCAGAATGCCGTTCTCGGCTTCAGATCATGGGTAGACTGTCATTAGTCTCGGATTGCCCACGCAAGGGAGAAGCCTAAGTCGACACTGGCTCTGGTGTTGCCTAGCGGGTATCATTGAGTACCCGCCTGTCTCCATGGCGATAAAAGTCTTTCGAAATCCCTCTGAACGCTGCTGGAATTTACCACCATCCACTTGACGTGACGACACTTTGTTTGTGCAGGACGCAGCGCACATTGTCGTCCACCACCCAGTCGGCTATATTTGACCTTACCCCTGATATTCCTCCAAGAGAAGATCGTGGCAAGTAGAGTTCTTGAGAATTGTGATTGATGAAATCACATTTAGTCAGCCTCGTTGTACCACATGTCGCTCCCAGTTGTTGTTGGCTTACAATCATCTCGGCGGCAGAAGCACGATATGACGATGCACCAAGGTCCGACGGTTGCCGCATCAAAGACCTTGAGAGGCCCTGTGCCATTGATGCGCTGGGTGGCAATCCGCCCTCGGTGACAGCACGGCAAACCGTGCTTGTTGTGGTGTGAACTTGTTTCACCTCACCATCCACCGCCTGGTACAGCGCTCTTGGTCCGATGGTGTTGACTTGCATTCCTCCCATCGAAAGGCGACATTATATACATCAAAACCCCGCACCACTGCTGGCCTGGTAATGGGTTCCTCTCATGAGTCGCCTACTGGATGCGAATATGGGTTGCTCGCCTCGCTGAAAAGTTGGAGAAGATCCTCTTGTTGGAGGTGCGAAGTGAATCGTCGACGCCTTGCTTTCAGGTCTCTGGCTCTCAGCCGACCGAACTTGGCACTCGAACCGTAGTTCTGGGGCAATACGGCAAGCTGCTGGCCGATGTTCATCCAGTCGTCTGCAATATCGACGCTTGGGCAACGTTTCATGTTTATCGGGAGAATGCGTTTTTGCTGCTTCTCTTGTCAGGAAAGGCTTGGAAATGCTTGGCTTGGTAGGACGCCTCGCGTTTGTAGCCCACGTTCGAGAAGCACACTGCCGAGAATACCCACAAGTATGTGTTAACTCGTGTAGGAAAAGACGCCTTTCGACATTATTCGCAATGCACTCGCATAGCATCAACCTCCTATATGCGTTTGACTGATTTTTTTTCCAGCGGCAAGAGTTCCTGCGTGGCTGGTTCAATCCGGTCGGATGACTGCCGCTTCATTTACTTGAATGCTGCCCCTTCGATGCATGAATGAACAGTACGATCAGAAGAGGCAAACCAGGGGATAGACAGTATTAAGCCGTAGTTCGGAGAAGACTGTTGTTGGTGGGACAGAAGACCAAGTACGGTAATTGCCTGGTCCCGCGCTGCTATAGTATTTTCTCAAGCCAACGGACCTTGGCGTTCGAAATATCGCTCACTTTCCTGAGTTGAAGTCTTCGACGAATACTTCATATTCACCATCGGTCTGTCAACGTTGGACTGCTTACCTAGCAGATGGTGGTGCATTCAACCCAGTAAGAGAACCTCAGGTCCGATGGTGTGCTAGTTCGAGCCTTGCCAAGAAACCCGCATGTAGAAATATCGGATGGCGTGCTTTGATCTTGAAAGACGTGGGTGGCGTTGAAAGCCAGGGTCGTTCTCGACATTGATCAGTCGAACAAAGAGGAAAATCCAAGAGCGAGAATCTGTGCCTGCCCCTGGATGAGTTGCTGAGGACCCGTCTTTCAACACCTGCCTGGTGAACATGACTGAAAACCGCGGGAAAAGGAGAGCATTGATGTCTCCTGATCGCAGCAAACGTTATGATAATGCGGATATTGGTTCCACTCGAGATGAAGGCGGACAAGCGAAGTGAAAGGAGATGCAATAGTAAGCGATTGCGTTCCTTCTCGACTGGACATGGATGAGGCTTGTTGAGTCGCCTCGCTTGAAATAGCATTGTTGAACGCGTGTGCTTACTGTACCTGCCAACCTGCTTATAGCATTGGATCACCTCCTGCGGAGAGGAAGTGGCGATGCAAAAGAAGATGCTCACGCGGATTCGGTTGAAAGTTTACTTTTTGTTCAGCGCAAGCGTCGTGGCGTTGGGTTGTGTGATAACCGTCCGTACCTTGCATTGGCGTCACCCCGAATGCCTGCCACTCTTGTGTGGGCTCTAGGCCCCTTTCAGCACCCATGAACAGGCACAGAGAATTGAGTCCAATCCAGCCGTCGTATCGAGAGCGAGTCCTGCCCTTGTTTGCTTGACCTAACTTATCGATAGCAAGCCAGCTTTGTTGTCTTCGCTCAAAACAGCGAAGCACCGTGGCTTGGCAGGGGAAGCGAGACTAGGGCCAACGGCCGCAGCCAATGAAGCGCGCGCCTACAAGGAGCAGCTGGCCATCGAGTCGAGCGAATCCCAGCGAGGATCCAATGCTTGGACGAGTCAAATTGAATCAGCAAGGGCTGCGAGGAACAAGATGGGGCGGGCCAACAGGTCCTTGCGCGAGTCCCAGTTGACGATGCCACCACCTCGAGAACGACGTGCCATGGAAGCGGACCCTTTGCCCGCTGTTCAAGCATCCCGTTGGCTGGCAGTCCTACCGCCTGGCGGTGACGCCCCGCACCACCCAGAGGGAAAGGTGCGCAGTGCTTGCAGTGCTCTTGGGCCCGGCACACCAACGCCAGCTGGTCTAGCGGCCAATTGCAGAGGTGCTGCCCCTGAGAGAAACAAGAAAACAGTGGCCCTAGCGTCCGCCAACGCCTCTCCAGCGCCTAGTGGCCCCTACCACGCGCTCTACCCTGGTTCGGCCTCATTTCCGTGGGGCTCCCCTGTTCTTCTCATCACCTGTGGCCTGCTCCCCAGCCAAAACCACCTCTACGCTCCTCTCGCTCGTTCTTTCTTCTTTTCCAACCCCAATCCTCGCGGGCCAGATTTCGTGAATCCCGTCAACAGCATCGTTTTGCTCCTGTACATCTTGTTTTTGCAATCCTCCTTGGATACTCAGCTTCACTCTTTTAGCTGATATCCGTCCGATCTTTCCAGCCCCCTCCCTTCGTTTTCCAAACTAGGCCAAACACCAACCACCTCCGTTTCCGCGGTCCCAACCAGGCATTCACCACCCGACTATTGGCGATATTCTCTCCCTGGAGTACGTTTTATCCTACCTGACCCTCTACCTGCCACCTTTATTTTATGGGGGATTCTGTTTGGGTCCTCATTCTGCAACACGTCATGGCATGGCATGCATTGAATGGGTGGGAGGGACTTGGTTCGGTTTGGCCGACTTTACATGTTGCTGTCAAGCCCAGATGGTCCTCCCCGCCTGGATGCGGAATGGAGGTTGGCTGCAATATTGGAAGATGCGTTGCAGATGGGCTTCTGATCGCACTCGCCGATGGCTCTCTCGGATTTATCGTCATGACTTGGGCTTTACTGACATTGATTGCGAATAATAGACTCTACCGGCCTGTCATTCACTCACTTTGTGCACCGGAGCCCCCTTGACAATCGCGAAACTCAAAATCACCACTGTCATCGTCATCGTCGACGCACGTTACGACCTTGAATCAATCCACGATGCCTTCTATTCACAACCTCCTCGCTCGGGCCACTGACCTGCCTCCTGATTCCGATGGCTCGGACGACACCTTGATCAACATGATGCTCGGACTCCTCGGCCTTGTCTTCCTCGGCCTCATTCTGGTCTCCATCCTCTTCCTCTTCCGCCGCGCTCGTCGCCAGAAGCAGCAGGCCCTCCATTCTGAGGAGGATGGCCTGCCTTCTTACTACGACAGCAACACCAAGCGCTTCACCAACCACCGGGGCCTCACCATTGAGACGACGCACAACGGCCGCTCCAGCGTCTTTGTTATCAACCAGAACGGCCAGCCCATGCTTGCCAACCCTAACTCGCCTCCTTACTCTCCCGACAATGTCCCTGAAATCCACATCACCTTCCCCGACGAACAAGATGACCAGGGTCGACCACAGAGCGGCCGTGTGCTGGTCGTCCGTGTTGGCGACAACTCAGCTGTCGGCCTCGAGCCCATGAACGACGAGCAGCTACCCGCTTACGAGAAGGAGGCCAAGGGCCAATTCTACTCGATCGACATGGACCATATCGGCGGCCTTAAGGAGAAGGACCGTACTCAGTTCCAATAAGAGATGCCTTGCCTTTTGCTTCTCTTTTTCAATCGTCGCCGGCGATGCACCTTCAAGCCGTCTGGACGACATGTCGCGACAAAGTCTTGAATATGATTCTTCTCTTGGGATTCTTCCCGCAAAATTCAGCGAACTAACCCGCCTTTTGGCTCGCCCTTGCCAATCTGCAACCGGAGAGTCAACGGCACTTTCATGACCTGTTACTATATACCCGTTTACGCTGCGGTCTAATCTTCGCATTGCTATCTATCAGCGGCCGACCCTCCCCCATCACACTTTTGCCTTCCCCTATCCCCAGCCATCTTGCACGGCTGCAAGCTGCCATGGTCCGAGGCCTCAGGAGAGGGATATAGAAAGAAAAAGAGGGGGAGATTGGGCGGCAGTGATGCGCCCCGGTGAGACAGGACGAGGCCTTGGATCACTCTGGCAGCTGATGGGTGCCACGGGATCCAGCAAAACACTGTACATACAGCAATCTACCATGGGGGTTGAATCTTGGGACATGACATATGGGCCCTTTGGAATAGCTTCCCCTATCTATCTGTAGTTGATAGTGTATAATTTCTTATCTTACCATGTCGCTCTTTTGTCTGATGCACATGATGATATTTCCGAGACTGATGATATGGGTCCTTAGGACATGTCAATGATGCTGAACTCGTGAACAAGGCATCTTAGTCGCTGATCATTTACCCGCAAGGGAGGCTGGGAGGGCATTTAACCGAGCATATCAATGGCTGCATTTGTAGGATTGCCTCTTCCATCTGGCTCTCTCCTGTACGAAGCTGTTGATTGGCTCCCGGTAGAAAGTGGCGCGGACCAACCATCGATCGCGTCGCCACCAATCCGGCCGTTGTGAATCCGTAAGTCGAGATATGACGAGGCCCGTCAATCAAATGTTATCATTCAAATAGCTGATTTGAGCTCAGTGAGTTCTTGGTGGGACTCTAACACTAGTTGTACCTGGGGAAGAAGCATGCTTTCTGTGTAAGTGGGACAGAGGTTTAGGACTTGTTGTGTTTTCAGTCGAATTCAGGTCGCAATTTGAACAAAGACAGACGCTCCTAGGGCACCCGCTTTACATAGGTATTCTTAGCAGAACCATGTTTCTGCTGCGTAATGTCCATTCGAATATCTTTTTGTGCCGACCAGAACCCTAAAGTATGTACATGATAAAAGTAAAGTATGTGCCCTCTAACATGAAAAAAGGAGTGATTCCCTCTTGTCAAGCAAACGTGATATCCATGCCAACCTTTTTAATTTCCCGTCTCCTCAGCGCCAGAGTACACGGTCAAAGTCGGTGCGTCAGAAGGGCACATGACGGCGGGACACATGCACGAGGGATCCTCGCCCTCGGCGCGAACCTCGCACACGATGGCGCCCTTTCCCGGGTTGCAGCAGCAGCAGGGAGCGGGCGTAGGCTTCGGCTTCGGCTTCTTCTCCTCCTCCTCGGCGCGCTTGACGGCGGGGGCGGCGGCGGTGGTAGGCTTGGCTGGAGAGTCAGGCCAGAGGGTCGGGGCGCCCTTGGGGCACATGACGGCAGCGCAGAAGCAGTCTTGGGGCTTTTTCTTGGTGCAGACGATGGCGGGCTGCGAGATGTCGCAGCAGCAGCAGGTGTCGCCCTTCTCGTGGGCCGGGGCTGCGAGGGCGACGGCGCCCATGAGCAGAGTGGCAATGGTGTAGAAGCGCATTATGGATGTTTAGTCGACGGTTGGTGAGCTGAGAGGAAGAGGAGGAGGAGGATGGAGAGCAGGAGAGTGATGTGTGGTGCGAGCGTATATGATTATATGTGTGTGGGTCTGTGTCGTGATCAACTGCGAACAACAGAAGCGTTCAGGTCTCTTTGTCGTGATTCAAGATGGGATCCAGATCCAACCGAGAGAGACAGGGACATTTATATAAACACCAAGGGAAACAGGCAAGCGTCACTGCTGGTGAAACGACTTCCTTGGTAAACCTGGAAGACGATCACTCTACGCCTGACAATCGCAATTCCCCATTCGATCCTCCTCAAGCAACCGTCCAATCCTCTTCCCAATTGAAAAGCCACGTTCCTACGTGAGCTTGCGCAGTACCCCTTTTGCTCCGAATCTCCACTTGCCATGGTTTCTTGGATCGTCGTGCGTTGACTTATTTTATCGCGGCTGGGTGGAAACGGTCTCACACTGCCGTTCCGAGCGAGCCGTTGTGAACTTGGGTAGCAGGGGACCCCTGCAGAATTACTACGCATAAGTCTCGAGAATTGTAACCAAAGGATAGAAAATAGCAGCTCTCTAAGTGAACCGTCGTCTCATTTCCTCTCTTGTTTCAGATAGGCCATAGATCGAGTTGGCTGGGCTGACGTAGGTCCTAACGTCCCTCGATGGATCTATGACCTCGTGTAATCTGTACTGTCTCTCAAAAGTTCTGCGGCTTCATCAACCGCCGATCTCGTCAGCTCTCCGCGTCTAACGAGAGGCTGCCGACGGCCCGCTGCAAGCCAGAGGCGCGACGTTATTTCCCCCTTCCCGCGTGGGGCAACTATGACAGCAGCCAGCCTCTTTTGTCCGGATGCATCCATTGTGCATGTCATCATATCATTCTCATCAACTTTATTCCGGTAAACTCAAACAAAAGAACCAACATGGATTACATAAAAACATGATAAACGACGTCAAAATGTCATTATTCGAATTCAAACACATGGCACAAACTTCTCATCAGCGACGCTTTTGGCCCTCTCAGCTCCATAACGAGCAATTCCTCTCCCGTTCCTCTAGGATCGATAGTGCATCCTGCCTGTTGGAATTTGGAATAGGCACTTCTCTGCTCATTCGCTGTCTTACCATTACAGACCTTTCGTATCTGAACAAATGCCAAGCAACGGCATCTTCCAGTTACAGAAAGGACTTCTGCTCCATGTGTCACTCATCCACCAGAAGTCGGGTCATCCTATCCCAACAGGCCTCGCGATCTACACCACATTGACACCACAATTCGTATCGGGCAAATCGTGTCAAGGCATCTCTATTAGATCCGAATAACACTGAGGTATGCTTCAAACATACTGCTTGTCATTCTGCCTTTGCGGCGATCCACTAGTGAAGGTCAAGCACTCTGCACCTAGTTTTTCATACCCTCTGCCTAACCCATCCATTTCCAACACTGTTCATAACTGTCGTAACCTCAACCCACAAAATTATTTCCCGCCTACAACTAGACCGGTGACGGCTGCCGAGAAAGAGGAATGTACCAAAGGAGAACCTGACTGTGTTTTTGCATGTCTCACATCATCATCAATATGACCTTGCATCTGTCCCCATACCGAACTCGCAAGCCAACCGTTCCTCGGCTGTTTCCAGATAAGGCAGTTTTAACCAAAAAGTGTCCCAACACCCCCAAAAAGCTGAATATCTTGCCAATCATCCCGATAACATGTAAGCATGACACATTGGATTGAATTGCCCTTCCTAAAGACGAATCCCAGACAAGAGAGAAGAAAATAGTACAAATAAAGCCAGACCAACAGCCTAAGAGCCAGGCATGCGAAGGATGGGGTACAGTGAGGATCCCTCACGAGGGGTGCCCAGTTCTCGGACTGCGCCTCTGGGGCTCTTGGGATCCACGTCCATGGCATCGACGTTGCTTGGTCGCCGACCCTCCTCGTCTTCGATATACTCCTTGCGGTCAAGACGTCCTCGCACATACTCACGCAGAGTCTCAATGACGCGCATATTCTCGAGCCATCGGTCATACTGCTCCTCACGCTCGCGGGTAGCGTCACTCACATCAGACTCTGAGGATGGTGAGCCAACCGACAGGGCAGACTCGCTTGCCTTTGGGGTCGAGGCGCCGCTGTTATCCTCGTGAGGCAGGGGAAGAGGACCTCCTCGGGCCCGCTGGAGCATACCGCCAGAGTAGCGGCGGCGCTCACTGCCATCGAAGCTAGGGCCAAGAGTCGTGGTAGCTGAGTGACCGAATCCCTGGCTGACCGCGGGCAGGCTCGTGGGAAGAGTAGGGTACATGACGGAGGCCGTTGAGCCGTGGCGGGACTGAGGAGACATGGCCGAAGAGGACGGGCTTGGCGAGTGACCGGAAGTGTAAGACATGGAGCTGGATGGCGGTGTGACAGCAGGAGTGCCGGTTGAGGAGATGGCTGTCAGAGGCGAAGCCATGTTAGCCGCGGACACCGGTTGATAGCCGTCGGCCGTGACGGGGATGCCACCAGGAGACCGATGAGAGGTAGGAGGTGAAGGAGTGTTGCGGTAGCCATTGAAGCCACCCTCGTGGCTGTGGATGTGAACACCAGCAGTAGCGTGGCTGGCATTCTCGTAGATGGTGTCCTGCATCTGGCCGAGGATGTTGTCGATGTGAACAAGATCCTTCTGAGTGCGCGCGCTAGGCATGGGCAGATAGTATTGCTGAGCCAGAGGGTTCTGGCTGGGAGTAGGACCAGCGTGTACAGCATGGGCAGGGGCCGGTTGAGGCATGTACTGCTCTGTGGCGGCCATGGGGCCGTTGGGGATGGAGACGTTGCCATGAAGGGGCATCAGAGAGCGGCCAATCTGGGTGTAGGATGAAGGGTCAATCTGGCGACGCTTGGCGCTGCCAAAGAAGTCGTCAACCATGTCAAAGGTGCGCTTGCGGTCATAGCCACCAGGCGCGGCGCTGTAGCCAAGGTGCTCGGTGCGGGCGTTGTTCATGGGCGGCTGGTTAAAGTAGAGGCCATAGTTGGTAGAGGGCTGGGGAGCATAGTAGCCGTTAGGATGCCCGGCCTGGTGCGCAAAGGCGGCGGCGTTAGTTCGCATCTGCCCAGTATGGTCATAGTAGCTAGAGGGGCCTGGAGGCGAATTAGCCTCGAGGTAAGGAAAACCGAGCGGCCACGGCCGTGAGGGAGAATAGAGCTGAGACATACCCTTGGGAGGCTGTGGCCTGTAGTTGAGTCCACCCTGGGGATCCTGAGCTGACCGGACGAGAACAGAGTCATCGGCATGGGTCTAAAGTAGTGTAAGTTAAACATGTGCGATTAAGTGTGAGATGGATTCTCCTCACCTTGACATGCTTCTTGAGGTCCTGGGGGCGCTTGAATGACTTGCCGCAGAACTCACACTTGTGAGGCTTCAGGGGCACATGGACACGGATGTGCGAGGTGATGTGGTCTCGCTTGACCGTGGTGGTCCGGCAAGAGTTCCACTGGCAAGTCAGGTTAAGGTTGTTGGTGCTCTTGCGGCCAACATGACGCTCACAGATGTGATCCTATATGAAGTCAGTCATCTGTCTTCATTACTCATACTTGAGCGAGGACTTACATAGAGCAACTCTGGCGTGGCGAACTTTTGGTTGCAGGCATTCCATCGGCAGATGAGGTTGTCATCAGGTGTGGTCGAAGGAGTAGTACTGCTCTGAGAAGTGTTGGAAGCGGCACTAGGCGCAGGAGTCGCCGACTTGGAGTCGTTGCTGGTGCTGCCAGACGACGATATCGTCGACGACTGTTGTTGCTGCTGTTCAGGGACTGGGGCAGACATGGCGGGCGGCGCTTCTGTTAAGCCGGGGCAGCTTCTGGGATGGCACACGCTGAAGCCTAAAGCCTAAAGTGGCTGGATGCGAGATTTCAGGTCGCAAAGGCGCAGTAAAGAATACTTGAGTTTGCGATAAGAAGAATCGCCTCTCAGGTACTATCAAACACGGGTTGGAAAGGTTTCAGGTGAGGTTGATAGATGATCGGAAGAGAAATGCCTTTCATGAATGAGTTCCGGGGGGGATGTGCTCCCTTTACATTTACGCAAAAGTCTGGGCAAGAGGGCAAAGCGAGCGGAAAGTCTTGGCGGTCTTGGCGAGAATTGTCAGGTAGCTGACCGCGTCTGGTACTTGAAAACACACTGGTGATATGCGGAGGAGGCAGGTATCGCGTATTTGACGCTACGCCTAGTGCGTAGGCGGAGGGAACGATGCCAAGACTGCCAAGGACCGCCAAGCCTTGGCAGTCTGGGCACTGCCTCATCGCATCGCTGCGATTGGCCTCGCTCACCTTGGGGCCTCACACAAGCTGGCCACCACTGCGTCAAGCGGTTTATTCGGCGGGCAACGTCACCTGAGCGATTGGGATTTCGGGGGGTGCCAGAGGCGGGAGACCTGCCTGCCCGAGCAACCTAGAGAGAGACATCAATGGGCCTTTACTCCGTAGGTAGTGTGCCACGGAATGAGAGGCTGACGGCGCTGTGCAGACTGCATAGTGTGATGACAAAGAGCTGGGCGCTAATGCATCCGGATCTACCGGGGAGCTGTTAAAGTCCGTGACAGCAATCACAAACTCAACTGGAACAGGGGATCGGCAGCGGCAGCGCCTCCTTTCAGCGGTAAGCCGCCTTCGGGGAGCCTTGTCAACTCTGATGCGAAGATATCTCTCCTTGGGTTGGGTTATTGGTGCTTCTTGGTGCCCAGTGCATGGGTTCTGCGACGGTTACCAAGCATGCAAGTACGTACTATGCAGGATACAATCGTTGTCCCCCACGTCGCCTTCTATGGCGAAGTCGAAAAGCGAAACTGGAGACAATGGCAAACCCCAAAGATCTGATCAATCAAGACGACGCGCTTCAAAGGAAAATGAGGCCCAAGTTGGCCTAGCGGAGACGATAGAACAAGCTCCTTTCCCAGCAGGTGCCCAACAACCCCCCTACATGAGCGCATCGAAATAACTATGACTCGAGGAACGGGTCTCACGGAAGTGACCTGGGCCAAGCCGGGCTGCCACACGACTCAAGCCGGAGCAAGGCCCAGTTTGCGCCGAGGACGGACTGTGCTCTACAGTCAAGCTTTCCGCCAACGCCGAGGCCTCCAGCCCCAGACATCGCCCAGGCTCAGCCAAGGCTGCTGCCCTCTCTTAGCCCCAGAGTGCCAAGCAGGCCAAGATTTCTTGCCAAGACCTTTCTTCGCCGCCAAGCTCACGAGGATAGCCAGGAACGTAGCCGATCGTCGGGGAGGCCAAGCCCACGTTTGCCCTCCTGCCGGCTGTAGGTCATTCATCAATAGCAGTGCAGCAGAGAAGGATCAAGGGCACTATACGAATTCGATATTATTGGGAACACACGATAAAGAAAAGAAAAGAAGGAACCTGGAAAACACAACAACGCCGCAAGCCACCTTCTTTCTTCTTGGTTACTCCGTAAATTCATTGGTAACTGTGACATCTTGTTACGTATCGCGGCCATATCTGACCTCATACGGGGCGCTGCATGATCCCTTCTCTCCGCCTCCATGCCCCTTGTTCTTTCATAATTACTTCATATATTACAGTAATAACCTGCACACTTGACGAGATCCTCCTGCATTATCCGAGATGCTCCATAAATCTTCGGAAATAATGCGACCTTGGGGATCGCCGTTGCTACAACCGTAGTGGTAAAGCAACCACACGGCTTAACTCTTTACCTAGATAATCCCCCACTGAGGCTTCTACTTCATGATTTATCATGAACATAGCCGAAGAATTCAGTCACAAGACGATAAATACATTGAAAACTGTAAGCTAGGTATCTCTTGATTCTGCTATCCTCCTTTGGTTATAGCCAAGTCCCTTCTTTATGTGTAAGTGAAGACGCGCTGCCAGTGCCAGATGCCCTGTTCTCCTTCAACTACACGCGTACAGCATTTATCATCTATCCATTATCTACTCTTCCTCCGACGCCGAGACAGGAGACAGTCGGGCACCCGCCAGTTTCGCTGGGGCCCCGGGGAACTAGAAGCGGGGATATTTCTGGGCATTTTGCTACGAGGTGCCCTGATAGCTAGAGTGTCGGTGCCGAGAATGCCTTAACATGTCGCCGCCTGCTTGGTCCACCTAAAGACTAGAAACAACCAAGCATGGAAGCTCTTGGAGTCCTCATTTGCACGATTCATAACCTTCTTATCAATCCCTTCCTGTTCGATCACAGAAAGCAACCCATATCTCCTGGTCCAAAGGCAAAGTATCTGCCGTCATGTCACCAGTCTCTCTCTATCCGGCTCCTAGGCGAAGCCAAGAACCTTCCAAGAACTCCTCTCCGCCAAGGTCTTGGGAGATGACGACAACGCGGAATACTAAAAAGTGTTTTGGCCCCCTGCCATACCAACATAAGCTCGATGCTCAAGCTTTGTACCCAAGTCCTTGGTCAGCTCATATTGGCAGCACGTGTGGCAAAGAATGGGATCCCTCCACGTCCTGGGCATCAGAGGGAGGGATGATCTCAGCCCATGCCTCGGCGTCCTTGGGGCCAAGCAATGCCCGGCGCTGAGATCAAGTCATCTCGCATGCCCACTCCTCGTCAACGGGGCCTCCGAGACTCGCCGTCCGATTCTTCATCGGCCGTCGAAGCATTGACGGCCATGGAGCCCGCGGGTCAGGCAATTTGCGGGGGTTTAACAAGACTTGCTCATCATCCTGCTCTCGGGTGATGTTGCTGTAACCATGAACAGACACCGGTGACATGTCAAATCGAGGTCCCTTACTGAGAGTATCCATCTTTTCTCGTCAGGATCATGCCTTGTGTCGGTGCAATGAGGCACATCGAGCAGGGTGCACTCGCACGAGATGGTCTAATTCCTCACATGACCTAGCACTATCGTGGAGAGACGGTCAATACCAGATGAGACCAGGCGTAGAAAGCACAGTGAGTTTGATACGATATGCCGATGGTTGTTGGGCGCGTGTCGTCAAGTGCCGACCTGATCTGAGGTGATGTTCATCACGTGATGGGGATCGACATCATCGAATGATTTCACTTCCAGGTTCTCAATAGGTTGCCAGCACTGATACCGAAGCATGTGATCCAATACTGGACCACTACTTCACAAGCCAGCCGTTCCATGTTCACAACAACTTTAGTTCTCAACAACAACAACAATCAGCCTTCCTTCCCAACCGATCAACTCTCCATACGGCGTCCGCAATATTCCCGAGCGGCTTGCACCGACCAACCTCTTCGTTTCTCCCGGCAGCTAGCTAAAGCTCACTCACGCAATCATGTCACAGTGCAACATCATTGAGACTTCTTGTGGGAAGGAAAGATCAGAACTTCCATTTGCAAAGCTGGCGGGGCTTCAAACACTAACGACCAGGAAGCTACCTAATCCCTCATTCGCCAATTTGCTTTTACTGCTTTTTGTCAGTCTTTGTGCCGAAGGCACGTCAAAGACATGAGAGGGGCGCGCCTATGGCATCAAGTCCCCCGTTGATTCCGGCCATGATATCATATCCATATCATTGTGCTGGGGTCCATCCAAGATGACCCATTTTCGACCCTCTTTCCCCTCTATCTAACAATGCTGAACCGCCTCAAATGCCCATAAAAATTGATTAAACAAAGAGTCGAGAAGGTTGCAAAAACTGGCCGCGACTGCCCACCAAAGGCATGAAAATATCTGTCGTCATAGTCCTCCACGAGGTGCAGAGTGGCAGGATCTAGTCGTGGATGCTCAAAGCCAAACTCGGGTAACCGGGTATTGTAAAACAGAATGCCGCAAGGAGACAACGCAACCAAGGAGACCAGCCCTTCCCGTTCAGGGAGTTGTGTCGTGTCGCTCAGGAGCCCAAACTCCCAGCATAAGTAGGTCCCTTGAAACCACCAAAGAATCGAACACTCCGCGGAGCGACAGGAAGATCAAATGATGGAAGGCGTACCCTTCAACCACTCGTCTCCTCAATAAAAGAAATAAGACCCGAGTTTCAGCGTTTCCACTCTGGGCACTGCCGAAAGAAGTCGGCGAATAGTCCAGGTATTGAAACTTTGTCCGCATGCTGACTTTACCCCACAGCCGACAACAACTCATCCGCCTCTGTAGGGACAGGATGTCGCCGAGTACCAAGACGCCAAGAAATAGAACCCGATGATGAGAAAAAGCCATGAACCGAAAAACCGTGCAGGGAACCGTGTCATCGTGAGAATAAGGATATGATCCAGAGGTCGCCGCCTCGATCATGATGGGCCGACACGGCCTCCCCTTTTGGGCCCAGCCAACCCAAACCCAAATGCCTTCAGAAATTCAGAAGGCCCAAACGCCGCGCATGCATAGAGGTATTATACAGAACCAAGCTGCAAAAGGGCCTCGACGGCCTCCCGCTCCTGTGCGTCAGAGGTGCCCGCCAACGCCGAAAAGTCGATATTTGCTGGTTGAGGTGGACGTGCCATGCCGGAGCTAGCGGAGAACGAGCGAAGTCCACTTGGTGTATATACAGAAGAATGGAAGCCGCGATCCGTCTGGGCTGCAGCTTGGTTGGGGTAGGACTCGGCTCGAAGAGCAGCGGCCCCCATCGCTGCCCAGTCCTCGTCATCAGTCGCATCTTCAGGGTCGTCGTTCATGACGACATCGTCGTCCGGAGCCTCGGAGCACGAGGCTGATGCGGATCCGTCCATGGACATCTTGTCGGCCTCGTGCTCCATCATGGAGATATCATGGTCATCATCGTGAGAGAAGTGAACCGAGTCTCCATTGCTCGACGTCGCGACGTTGAGTCTAGGCCGCTCTTGGCCTCTGCCACCGTTCTTGCTGATGGGGATGCCCGCACCGTAAGACGAGGGTGGCGTTCTCTGTCGGTGTCGCGCCGGCTGCCCTCGCTTGCGAGCATCCCATCGACCCCATCCCACCTTTTCAAATTCCACCTCTCCAGTTAATCCACCTCCTTCTCCTCCTCGACCTTCCAAAGCTCCCACGACTAATCTCCGCGCCTTTGTTGGGGGGATTCCTGAGAACCCAGGAACCGAGGTGGTCAGATACCCCATGATGTGTCTGATAGCCAAGGGACCGTGGCTGAGCAGGATCTCTGGCAGGTGGTACTTGGCGAGGAGAGAAGTGGTTATGGCACCCGACGCCTCAAGGGCAGGCGAGACGGACCGGCCATGGTCCGAGGACTCGTGAAGGTCCAGGTCTGAGTCGATAGGCTCAAGCTTAGCCTTCTGGAGTTGCGCCTTCAGCCCGTGAGGCGGCAGATTAGGAGAGATGGAGTTGGGGGGAGTAGGGAGGATTTGAGATCGTGTCACAGTCGCAGGGACACTCCGAGCCGCTACAGCAGTTAAGTTGTCTCGGCTCGAGGAGGCCTGGGAGATATCACGAGCAGCCGCTGCCATGGTAGCCATGATTACCGGTCTTCGGTCTTGTATATGCGCTTCCGAACGAGTAAGTCTGTGAGTAGCAGGCGACGGTCAGCATATGTGGTCTCAAGAAAGAAGAGGACTGCGACGTAGGCAACGATGGGAGCGAGAAGAAGCTGCCATCATGGCAAACGAAGGGTTGTTGTTGAGTCACCGAGGACGGCGCACCGAGATAAGCAAGGTACGTACCTTATTCAGAAGTCGGATGGACGGAGTTGGCAAGACAAGTGCTGGCACGACGATGGCGATAGTATGGCAAGCCTGGGCAGAGCTGGCGTGATGATCTGGACTGTGACAGGAGACTCTGATACGAATCGTGGTTTTCCTTGTGGTGTTGTTGTTGTTGTTTGGAGAAGAGGAAAAAGGAGGGATGCCTGGGAGCTGCGAAGGTCGGATACAAGTACATGACCGGCCAAGGGCAGGTGAGCCCGTGTGAGTCGCCGGTACGTACTTGCAGTATCGCGAAATGGAAGTGCCCTGGAAGTAAAATGCAAGATACGTACTCGCTCTCACCCTGAGCACCCTCTGCCCGGTTCCAGCGAGCGCTGCCAGGTGTGTACAGCGGTGCGTGTGCTGGGCGCAGGTAGCGATAGGCGCAGTTCCGGGGCACGGGGGGCGAAATTGTGGGATACGGCGGGTGCAGATTTTCTCTAGAGGTGCGCAATGCAACACCTTGCTCGCTATAGACACCCCACTATGCATCAACGAATCACATGCAATCACAGGCTCTCATCAGCAAGAGCCACACCTGCGCCCCGGCCAAAACAAGACAAGCGGCATCAGCTTGCCCCGTGTTTTGGACAGGATTAGGGGCGTTGGCCTAGAAGAACCGTGGCTTGCTGATAAGGTTGAAGGGGGGAATGCGACGCACACCAGGTTCCTGATACTGATTCTTTGGGGGTGCTTCAAGACAACAAGCCCAGGATGAAAGGAAGATGCGCCCTGGAACCCAACAAAGCCGAAGCCATCAGTCATTTTCGCTGCTTCGATTCGATTCTCTCGCCTGTGTTTTCCGTTCCGAGGTGGTTCTCCTTTGTCTCTGCTGGCCCATGTAAAATTTATTTTTCATGTCTCATTTGGTTCTAATTCCCAAGCAGCCGGTAGCCCAGGGAGACCAAAGAACCCAGACCTAAAGCGCAACGGGGAAGCCAGCCGGACCAGCCAAACGAAATACACTGCCGTTTCACGCCCCAGTGAGTTCCAACGTAGTTCAGCGCAACGTACACCACGAGGCTCGCGCTCCTCACTACTGACTCCCTTTCTCCAGTCCCGCGGGTTCTCTCTGATTACTTGGGACAACATCAAATGTCGGCACGGTTTCCGGAAGACAAATAATGAATAAACCGTTGACTAGACGTAGGCATGGTCCGGGTCCGGCCCTGGATCTACTGGCCCTGTTTAGTATCGGACATCGGGGGTTTTCGGCCATGATATGTACGATGATGTGCGCGATAGCGCTCTATCCAGGTGCTTCGCCAGCCGCAGATGTTCTGCCTTGGGCGAAAAGCCGGAGACTAGAGACGAGGAACCGAGTGCCCCAAAACCCGCGTCCGGGGCTTCTGGTTACCTATGCTGCTATGCAGTATCGGCTTCGGCATCGTCATTGTGCTTTCCAAGTTGCTTCATGGTCCCAGAGACGCCCCCGTGTCGACGACGGCTAGCCCTGATGCTCTCGGCTCGATGGGGCGCGCTTTCGTTCCAAGTCCTTTGCCAGTTTCCAATCCCTAACAAAGTCCGGGGGATCACTTAATTAGTCGCGACTTCACTACCAGTGTCACACTTAGCGTGTAAGAGGTACATTGAGAATGTTCCTTTTCAAGCCAACGCTTCGTACCGCCGAGACCACGGGGCCTGGATTTGGAGTTTAGTGTTAGTGCTGGCATAAATCAGCGGTTGGAAAGCGATTCGACATTTGACCACCAGATGATGGTGGCTAGCATTCCTTCCCTCCACCGCGGCCAGAAGCTAGACTTTTGTTTTGAGAGAGTTGGATGATTGATTCCTCGAGTGGCGGCGCGAATTGTTGACGGTGCAATAACTCTCAGGCGCAAATACACAACAGCTGAAGGAAAAGTCATCGGCGTCATAGGAATGCTCCCTAAAACGTGTATGGTCGCCGTCATGACTTGCAGCACAGCGGCGCCATGTAAGTGCCAGCGGGTCGCGAAAGCAAACTGCATTATGAATCGTTAATGCAAAAATAAAGGTAGCCACCTCGTATTGAGCCTCGCACTCCAAGTGTGCTAACGTTTATGTCAGCCTCCCCTAGTGCGTGACGTTGTTCTGCTGCCCATCCTGGCCCGTAACTCAGCATGCATTTCGACAGGGTGCCTGGAGGATCCCCTTGGCTGGGAATATCAACGTGGCTGTTCCGAGGTGCTAAAGCCGGGCCAATTTCCAAGGCCATGCCGGTTGTTGTTAGCCCTTGACCTTTGGGAAAAGGAGTTCTGAGACATGGCCTTAAGCTCCCAAAATCTGAAATTCTGTGCCATCTTTACACGTACCTGCGTGCTGGTTGAACCCTTTTCCACACAAGCGTAGGGCTAGGAACCTGCAGAGAGGCACGATGCCGGCGAACCCAAGCCTCCCGTGTTCCCAACAGTGGCATCCCGTGCCCATCGTCGTGATGGGGGTGTGCTGTTATCGCGTAGCTCTTGTTCCCGTGGCACCGTGTCGTGGAGAATTATTCATACGGCTCCGTGTGGTATGGTCATTCGTCTCCTGTCCAATTTTGCCCCTTTGTGCACGAGCGGCGCTGGTGCAAACATTGGCGTCGTCGTCGGTGTGAATAACCCTAACTATTAGTTCCAAAGATAGGACGTCGTCACGCTCACCACATTGACCGAAGTACCCAGGTATTCTTAAGCTGAGTCTTACCAGCTTCGCGTTCGATGCCTGGCCACTGACGAATCCCATCTGGTTTCCTCTTCCAGGCGATATCCACTGGTTGTGTTCCCACCTCTCAACCTTGTCAGATCAGGCTTGTCCGCTACCTCTCTGGCCTTCAACGCCATCGTGTCAGTGATGGATGGCTGAACCCAAGTCTGAATGACCATGGCACCACGACCTGCTTGCACATTGCACGGGTCAAATTCGCGCACTTCCACCGTTCGCATGCCACTCTTCCTCTTGCGAAAAGGGTAATCGGCCATACCAGATGCGCCAGATTCGCACTCTTCGTCACCTCATAGAAAGCTGTCGGCGATGTACGACTGTCACGTTGCCAATGTCCCTCCCTTTGATTGGGCTCACGATGCGGTAACTATTAGTGATCGTAACCTTTTCTTGACGCCGGCATCTTTGCCCAACAGGACTTCTGCTTCGAATGGTGGAGGTATCCGGCCGACCTCCGGCTGCGCAACCTCCCCTCTTCGACGGATCAAGGAATTCATCCTTGAGCACATGTGTGACCCATCATCCATTGACACGACCCCACGTTGGACGACGCTGCGCCGTGGGGCTCTCTTGAGCGAGGCACTTCCCCATAGCCAGTCATCCCCAGCCACACGAGGGTCCATGGGGGGGCCACGCATCAAAAGAGGTGATAGAGAGCCACGGGTTCGCCCCGCGCTCTTGAAGCCCGAGGCTACTGTCATCGCATCGTGTGGGGTATTGCGAAACCCCGTGGCTCCCGTACGTGGGCGATCCCGGTCTATCCCGCTCGGGGGACTCCACACCAGGAGACCTCATCCATTCGCTCCCAACCAGGCGGTTGACGCACAACGCCGTCGTCTATTGCCGAGTTTAGTCAATTCATCGTTGCCGTGCTTACACCAGCACGACGCTTTCGGACATGGCCACGGTTGCGCGAAACCCCGCTGCCAAGTCCATCCCAACTGAGGGGGTGTTAAAGATATGCCGCCGCCATGTTTCGAGGCCATTACCACGATGCTCAAATCACATCCTCCGGATCGTACGTGTGCATTGGTCCACTGGTTGATAGGCTTGATATCGGGGTTGAGTCTCAAAAAGTCTCGCGGTCCACAATGAGACAATGGGGCGTGCAGGTACGCTTTCGAAATGTCGTCAGCTCCCCAGTCGCAATTTCGTCCCTGTTGATATCATCGATGAACGAGCTTCCGAGATGTAATTGTGGCCTTAACCAAGGGTCCACGAGCCCTGAAAAGCCGAGGGCCCGAATTATCATGTTGCGAAGACGAATTCGCGGCATGCCTAATTGGTGACAGTCAGCGATACAATCGGCCCAACTGGTGCTGCCATAGATGGGGACGTACCGTTCGCAGAACCCCTAGCTTCTCTTGCGACT
This sequence comes from Fusarium cyanostomum, assembly GCA_014824385.1. Classification (NCBI taxonomy): domain Eukaryota; kingdom Fungi; phylum Ascomycota; class Sordariomycetes; order Hypocreales; family Nectriaceae; genus Fusarium; species Fusarium cyanostomum. Next base: position 30,034 of record JABCKW010000489.1, read on the forward strand.
GCATAAACACATGGCGATACTGAGCGATGCTCTCCCGCAGCACAGCTTCCTTGCTCGTACGACCTTCGCAGATAGCCTTCATCTTGAGTTCCATTTCTTTGCGGAGGAACGGTTTGCCGAGACTTGTCTCGAAGTTCATTCGATCAAACCCCAGGATCAATGCCACGCCGAGTTGCGTAGGAATGAACACCTTGATGCTACCCCGACCCCCAGTTGAAGATGATCCTCCACGTCCTCGCCCGCCTCTGCCGCCACGGCCTCCACGTCCACGTCCACGGCCTCCTCTTGCAGGCGGAGCTACGTCCGACTCCTCGTCATCTGCCGGTGCCTGGCCTGATCGATCAATCGTAGCGACATATTCCCTGTCCTGAATCTTCTGGATATGCTCGGCCATGGTGGCATCTGTGCCGATCCCGTTGACATCCATGAGAGCGATCAGGTCGGCTTCGGTGAGGTAGCCCGGTGGTGTCGTTTTTCCTTCCGTCATCATGGCCTCGGTTGGTTGGAAACGCTCACCTTCTGTAAACTTTGGCAGTTCCACTGTGTCGTTCCACTTTTCGTAAATGAATACATCAAGATAGTTCCTCTCCAGAACAATGACTCCGCGGGCGTTGAAACGTTCCTCTCCGTATTCAAGCTCAACATCGGTAGCCATGCCTTTGGCGTCGTCTGAGCAACAAGCAAGGAATCGGCGAACAACATACTCGTATAGCCGACCTTCATCGTAAGACAGGACCGTCGGTCCTGCATAGGTGATGGGGTGAATAGGTGGATGCGCTTTGTCGTCGTGTCTACCTTCCCTTGGCTGTTGGAAAGCGCCATTGACAAGACCTTGAGCAAAGGTTCCCCATCTCTCATCAGGGGTCTGCTTCTGGACAAGAGTCCTGAGATTCATTCCTTTGTCGAAACGGTCAGTTTCGGTTCGCGGATAGCTTATAAAACCCTTGTTGTAGAGTCCTTCGGCGATGGTCATGGCCTGCTGTCCGCTCATGCGGAGGAGCCGTGTTGCGGCTTTCTGTAGTTCGACTGTGGTAAGAGGTAAGGGCTTGAATTTTCGTGTAGGCTTCTCCTGCACCTTGGTGACCGTAGCAGTTTTGGCCGAGAGACATCTCTCGTACAGGATTACTGTTGACATTCGATCGAAAAGTCGATTGCGTTGCCAGGAGAAGTCGATCTTCTTCCCATCCCGGTTTTGCATCACTTTAATGCTCCAGAATGGCTCAGGCACGAAATTCTTGACTCGAAAGTATCGGTCGACGACGAACCCGAGGGTTGGGAATTGACACGACCCTTAAGGATCAGTAAAGAGCATGGTTCGCCGGCAATAGAACACATACCATAGCTAAGGGTTAGGTTTTCCATGGGCCCGCCCAGGGGCCGCAGGTTGTTGGTAATGAAGCGCGTGAAGGCATATCCAATGCGAAGATCGAGTTCGATCCTCGTAGCAACAGCATCGACTTGTTTCTCATCCAGCTCTGCCAGATTTCTGGCCGCTGAGAGAACATGCCTGTCAGGAAAGTTAATTACCGGTCCAGGTAAAGAGTGGAATGGGGGAAGACTACGCTCGTTCCACGTTGCTGAATCTTGCTCGCTTGACCCGGATGCCAGGCTTTCCCTTTCGAGCAGCTTCGACAATCTCGTGTCCGATATGCTCGCCTTCGCGATCACAATCTGTCCAGATCACCAGTACTTCAGCATACCTTGCCTGGGACTCTAAGTTCTGGGCGATTGATTTTTTTTCCTTGGAGAGAATCAATACCGAACCATACCAAGAAAGACAAAGCACTCACATCGTAAACACTCGTTACAATAGGAGCATTGAAGAGGGCCTCTGGAGGAGGATGTCGCCAATTCTTGTACTCGGGGGTAAAGTCGACGTTAGTCAAGTGGCCGGTGACACATGTCATGGTGACGGAGCATTTGCCCAAACGCTGGCCAAAGTCAAAGTCGAATGAGTAGTTCTTGATGTATTGATTTCGCGTATTGTGCTATAGCTTTCTCAGTCAGCATTGGCTTCCTCAACATGGATTACAGCCAGGGGGGGGCCAACGTACCGTGGTGTGAGAGCCGCCAGAAAGGTGACCTGCCACGGCCTTGGATATGGAGGGCTTCTCAGCCACACAGAGAACCCTCATTGTGGTCTCTGGAAGGGTTGAGGGTTCTTGGTCGGAGCAGATTCAATCGTTAATCACGACAGCAGAAGCTGCCTCAGGCGTCTAACCTCCGCGTTGAGGCAGGCACGATAACCTAACGCAGAATGATATTGCCAAACAGGGTCAACGACAAGACACGTCGCAGTGATAATGATTCGCTGCCATATTCCTCCTGAAGAGCCGCCTTGATTAAGATGTTTGCCTGTTGATACGGCGTCAAAGTCCTCCTTTGAACCAGTGGTTTCGCCTTTTCCGATCATTCACGCCGGAAAATCGGGGTTTGAGAGCTGGGGATTTCATGGGGCATGCCGTGAGTTGACGTTGAAATTTCTTGGGTGCCTTCAGTGGCTTTACAGGCGGGTCTCCGGCATCAAGCCACTAGCCACAGCAGCTCCATCCGCTGGCCAAGGAATCTTTAGGGAGCTTAGCGTTCCTTGGAGCAGGGGGGCCAAGCCTTCCATGAAGTGGCGCGTGTCACTTCGCTAGTCTCGGCTCATCACGTCTATGACGCTGCCAAAGCTGGACTTCCAACCTTTAATAAACCCTTTGAACCCGGCACAGACGGGAATTCAAGCATCAACATTGTCTCTCACTCGGGATAAACGCAATGGCTTTTCCATTTCTCAAGTCCATCGAGGACTGCGGCGACTATGCAAAGACAGTCGAACCCTTCATTCCGGAGCTCTATGCCCTTCCAGGACAGATTCTCAACAACATTGCCAGCCCCTCTGGGTTGAAGCAGTTGTATGTTGATACGAACCCGCTCATCTCGGCCTTTGCGGCTTCGCTTGCCATAGCTTTCGGCTGTCTCGTCGTCTCTGAGATCAACAAGAACTACTCCCAGATTGACCGCTTGTGGAGTCTCCTCCCTAATTTCTACGTTGTTCATATGGCGGTCTGGGCGCGTCTTGCCGATGTCCCGTCCTCGCGTATTGACTTAGTTGCGGTTGCTACAACTATATGGAGTGTAAGATATAATCAAATCAGATGTACAGTTGGAGTTTCTGACAGTTGGGCTGCAGTGCCGTTTAACCTTCAATTACTGGCGCAAGGGTGGCTACACCGTTGGATCTGAGGATTATCGATGGTATGTTGACTTGACCCACTGGTACTGGTGCATTCAGCTTACTACGTACATCTTGTAGGACAACCCTCAGGGGTTACGTCCCTCGTTTCGTTTGGTTCATCTTCAACCTTACGTTCATATCTTTTACCCAGGGCGTTATTATATTTGCTTTCTCATGTCTCCCAGCGTATCCCATTTTGCTTTCTACCAAGTTTGAGCAGCAGATTACCACCGCTGATATCGCCTATTTCGTTGCGATGCTCGCTCTGGTTTTCAGCGAATGGGTGAGCGATGGTCAGCAATGGGGTGAGTATTCCTCGTCGCCTTGGATCAGTCTGACCTAACCATCAAGTAGACTACCATAGGGCCAAAGGACAGTATCAGAAGGAGGCCAGAGTGCCCAGGAACTCCGACTATAAGCAGGCTGATCTTGACCGAGGCTTCAACACCTCGGGACTTTTCGCTTACAGCAGGCACCCCAACTTTGCTGCCGAACAGATGATCTGGTTTGTGCTTTACCAGTGGAGCTGCTTTGCCACCAACAATCTGTACACCTATACCTTTGCCGGTCCGGGCGCCCTGATTCTCCTCTTCCAGGGTTCAACGAGGCTCACCGAGTACTTTAGTGCCGGCAAGTACCCTGAGTATCGGTTGTATCAGAAGCAAATTGGCATGTTCATGCCCACCTCTCTACGGCCATACAGAACCCTTGTTCAGCAACCCAAGGTTATCCGAACTAGCGACATTGCAAAGCGGATGGAGAACAAAAAGGAGAACTAAGACTAAGGGCATACATGCTCGCTCCGTAGCATGCGGTGTGTTTTAGACATTGAAGACGGTCTGTGCCAAGGCTTGGTAGGGGCATTGAGGGAATGGGTTGGTCTAAAGAAGGCATCGATATTCAAGACGCAAGTCTAGTCTAGTCGTCTATAGAGTCTATGATGGTCTACTTCTCCTCAGCTACCAATCTCAAATCGCTTAGCTTGTCGGCATAAAATGAAGGCACAGCAATAGCATCTTCCTTTTCCCAATCCGCCTTCTTATTCACGCCGGTCAATACGTGCAGCGTTCCACCTAGTTTTCCCTCAATGCCAAACTTGATGTCGGTGTTGAGCCGGTCGCCGACCATACATGTCCTGGCCCGGTCAAGCTGGAACTTGCCCTCAACAGCGTCCATCATGGCCTGGCTGGGCTTGCCGAGCGCCAAAGGCTGTTTTCCTGTGGCATGAACAACAGGGTAGTGACAAGAGCCAGCTCCGAGGAAGAAATCGTGGTGCATCGGCAACGTCGAGTCGGTGTTGGTAGCAAGGAAGATAGCTCCGCGTTTGACGTAGTGCATCGCATGAGCGAGCTTGAGGTAGTTGATGTGGAAGTCGAGGCCGCAGAGGACAACACCAACCTCGGGATCGAGCAGTGAGCCATCGGCGATACCCTTGAAGTCTTCGGGGTTGATGTCGCGCCGGAAGGCCTCGTCTGTGCCCCCAACATGGGAGATTCCCTCGGAATCAAGCTCTTTCTCGATACCTGCCTCGCCAATGATGAAAACCTTATGCTTGCCCTCGGGTAGCTTCAAAATGCGAGAGATATAAATGGCGGCAGAGTAGCTAGAACCGAACACATCGTCTTTTTCGCTTGGAATGCCCAGGTTGGTGAGCTTCTTGAGGTACTCATCGCGGGATCTTGTTGAGTTGTTGGTCACAAAGATTGTTCTTTTTCCTTTATAACTGTGAGTCTTTGATCTGTATTGTGAGTGGTTGTGACTCTACCTTTTGATCTCAGTAGGGCGATGGTCTCAGGAACTCCTTCATACACGTGGTCGCCCGACCATAGGACACCTGGATATGTTAGTTATCCGTTCATGACTAAGGCTCCCCTTCATTACCATCGCAGTCAAGTAGGAAGACCTATAGGCGAGAATGAGCACAACGTGGATGAGGCTGCCTTGTAAATCACTCACATCGAACTTGTCAATGAACTCGCTGATCGCAGCAGAGTCGCCGGTGAGATACTTTGGTGCTGAAGTCATCGTGGGTATGTTCTGAAGCAACCAAGCTTGAACTCCTTGTCTTTGACTGGCACGATGTTGCTCAAGTATTGCAGCATGCAGAGTCTGGATGGCGGACTTGACTCGTTCTGCCGCGGAGCTTAGTCATATACACACATGAAGATAAGAACGTTGCATATCGGCGGAAACGAGTAACAAAGGCACAGGTGTGTGAACTCATGTGATATTTCACTATAAAACTTCGAATTCGAACTACTGTATTCGGAAAATGACGACCGATAAACCCAAAGCCCCCATTCATCACAATATTCAGTTCTACAAGATAGTATAGGGTAACGCTGCGGTTCAGACACAACCTGGAGCAAAGCACGCGCTGACATCACTGTAGCAGAAATGCCGATGGAGCCAGCAATCTCTGCATTTCTGAGTCGTAAAAGCCGGTATTCCTAGATCCCGATCCCCGGTAATTGGCCAGAACAGAGATTGTCATTTTTCGCGTGGCGACGGAGGGTTAAAGTATTCACGAACTTCGGTGAGCTAGATGAACATCCAATCAGAGGCCAAGCCGTTGGCCGATCACCCCGGCCCTACGAGTAATGAGCAAGCCGCCGCCGTCATCGGTGGATTTCCAGACGCTCGTGCTTTGCACGGAATGAAGATTTAGCCTGGGGGCAATCGCTGCATCCGCGAATGAGAGTTTGCCTCGCTAATAATGTCCGAGTTTCTACGTTGAACTGCCAGATAAGAGTCCACGCTACAGGCTACAGCACGGAAACGACAAAACTTCACCGCTCTGGCAGCTTCCGTCTTGAGCGTGGCGTCGTGGACCCTGATGCTAAGACCTTCAGGGTCCCATGGGTCTAAGGGGTTTCCACTTAACACTGAGAAGTCTGAAGTTGACCCAGCTTATTATAAATATGCCTAAGGGCTCCTCGAATCGTCGTATTTTAGGGTGGGACTATCCCTGTTTGAATCCTTTCACCTCCTCTTCACCTCCTTTTGTCCTTTTATAATTGACGTGGCCGTGGCTTTCGGATTGAGCCCAAGCACAAAGCACAACCACAGCAGTAAAGCAAGCAGCCTAACGCCCTTTCACCGCAAACCCGCAAACAAATTGTCTTTCTTGACCGCAATCTATCTATAAAAGGAGACATCCCTCCGAGACGAGAGACTCTTCCCTACAAGAATCGGACCGCACTTGCGTATCACCACTATATCTTCACGCCAGTCCACACATTCTTCATACCATGATGGACAACACCATCCTCAACCAGTTCGAGCCTACCAGCGTCTCGACTAACTCAAGCAACTCCAGTGGCTACTTCTGTGATGCTGCTGTGCATACGACGCCATCCACCGAGACAACTCCTTCGTCGACGCCCGGACTAAAGGCAGAGGACACCGACAACAGCGTCGGAAGCAAGCCTATCCCTGCACTCCTCCGTGAATTCCCCAAGCCACACGAAGATGTCGACGTCAAAACCATGCTCGATCGCCAGCCGGGGCGTTGGACAATCCAGGGCCAGATGGAGGCCAATCAGCGACGAAACAAGCCCACCCTCAGCGAGGAAGAGGCGAAGGCTCAGCGTCTGCAAGACTTCGAGAGGGCCAAGCAGGACCTCCGTGCGTTTCATGGACACCTCCGTACTGGATCTGGACAATGGCGACCTTAAGTCACATGCTTCTGCCGCCGACCCGGTTGTTTGACAACGGGTACGGGTTAGAACGTCTCAAGATTAGCTGGCGCATTATTTTAGAGGTTATACCCAAGAGTTAAACGAATCATGACACTACGAATAGACGTCCTGCTGGACTATCACTGCTACACTGCGATGCAGAAGCTAGAGGCGCACGGTTTAGACCGAGTCAAGAGCTCGGGAAAGCGAGTCGAGCGAGTGTTGCCATTTTGTATCAGTAGGGAGCATAGACATAGAGAATATATACTGTGACAATACGTCAATCAAGCGAGGTCCGCAACGGACAGCACCCGACCACCCAGAGTGAAACCATATGCAACTGTCGCAACGAAAGTAGCCAGATTAAGCAGAGATGAAATGCCGTGCAGGATGCCGAACTTCTTGTTCAAGGCCTTCATCTCGTCCGAGTGCGGGCCCTCCGCAAACCATTCCTTGCCGTCTCTCTTGACTACTGACTGATTAGCACACTCCTGTAACTCAACACTCGTTTTGACATACCCTGGCCCCGTCGCTGCTTCATAGTTTCGACAGTAAGAGGGAGTAGGACAGTCAGGTTGGTAACGCCAGTCACAGCCATGATTCCAATGGGGAGCAAGGAGTGCCAGCGAGCAAATTCAGTCACCAGACCCAACGGCCCATTTGGCAGGCCGATCAGCGAGTTTCCGGGAAACGTCAAAGCCAGAATACCGGGCAAGATAGTCTGCAGGCTGAAGTAGATGGGGAAGAGCTTCTGCTGGATGGCTGAGAAGGTGGGACGGTCAACCGTCCGGAACATTACGATGCCATTGATGAAGGACTAGGGTGTCATTAGCAAGCAGGCAACGATCCTGATGAGGCCGTGGTATGTCGTACATGGAAAAAGGTCGTTCCTAGGAGCGTTCCGTAGCTGCAATTTAGTTAGCCGCTGCTTGCTTGCTCTGTTAATGGCCAACGCTTACGAGATGATGTGGTAGGGAGCCGGCGAAAATACGACGGAAATGACCGGGCTTGCCATTCTGCTATATTGTGGAAGATTTACGAGGGATGAAGTTCTCCAATCAGCCGAGGTGTCGCGCTTTCGGACTTCGGACAACTCGAACCCCAGTTGATGAAGTCATGCTTTCCTGGATACCTCACGTGACTTCGCGGTTGCAACGCGTCTGTGGGGAGGTGTCTCTTCGTAAACTGTGATTGATGTTAGACAGATCAAACCACTATATGAAACTTTTACCTTTTCTCCTTCTCCTTCTTCTCTCTCCTGTATATACGATCTGTGTTTATCATAATCTAATTGCTCCGTTTGTGTATATCAATCATGCTTCTTTCCTTTCTGCAGAGCCTCAGCAAGGACGAGATCCCCAGCTCTCTCTGCAAGTATGCGGCATTCTGGCATCGTTGGCCCATTGACTCTTCCTCATCATCGTTCTCTACATAGAGATGAACGATATCAATTCCGTGTTCTGCAGCTCCCTCAAGTGCAGGGCGCCCCCTAACGGCCGCTTTTGGAGCGTTGATCTCTGCCCCATTCTGAAGAAGAATAACAACAATGTTCAAGTTCAAGTGCCTATGGATAGCTGCGAACTGCAAAGCAGTGGTTCTATATTCCTTCGCTGGCAGAGCGTTGACATCTACACCAAGTAAAATACGGTGTTGGACCAAGTCAAGGTTTCCTCGTCCGCGGCTTGCAACGCAGTCATGCCACGATCCCAAAATGCTAGGGCGTTATGATCAGTCCCAGCGGCTGGAAGTCCCCTTGCCAATCCGCCATAGCCCCTGTCGACGGCTGATTGGAGTGCTGTTTTTTTCTCTCGAACCTAGGAGAAGGTGGGCAATTCGCGTCCGCGTTGGCACGAAGAAGAATCTCAGTGAGGTGTCTCGCTTGGCGTTCTTCAAGTTGTGTAGCGTACTGGAGTGGCGATCATATCCAAGCACGGGCATTGACATCGACGTTGTAGTCAACGAGTGTTTGGATTATTTCGAGACCAGCCGACACAAACATTGCTTGATGATGACTATTCACGTCGTCTTCGACTGATGCGGTGCTGTTGGGGGAGGCTCCAAAAGAGAGCAGCGACTTGACTGCTTCTCGACGGCGAAATTGAATAGCAATTCGAAGAGGAGAGAATCCTATGCGCTGATCAATTGAGAGTTGGGATCAGCTCCCGCCTCTAACAAAAGTTGGGGGAAGTCGGAGTGTTGCAGTAGAATTGCGGTCTCGAGTGGCGTTTCAATGATCATCCCGCTGACATTCAGTGGAAGACCTGGCATCGCCGCTTTCGACATTAACAGGTCGAAGAATCTGCGGTTTCCATGTCGAATGGCGCAGCAAAGGGGGAGCTCTCTGCTGTTTAGTTGGTTGACATTAGCGCCAGCCTCGAGTAGCTTGACAGCTATGATCTCGTGGTTTATCGCGAGGGCAGTTTGCAATGCGGACCTTCCATAATTGGGAGATGCTGGTGCGTTGGCCTCGGCAACTAAATCAGACAACACGTCGACAAGCTCTAAGTTCCTAGATGAAGTAGCAGCTTGTAAAGCAGTCAAATCTTCACAGCGGCTTGGAGGCGCATTCATATCGGCACCGCGGTCCAGAAGCGAAGTTAGGCCCCCAAAGTATTGGATAGGGGAGGCATTTACATAAGCACCGCATTGCAGTAACAGCTCGACCATTTGCTTTTTTCCTGGTATCTGTGCTTTGCCAGCCAGTTGTAGACACTTTAACACCACATGTCAGCAACATCCACGCACTTCATGCTCTTATGAGCTTCAAATAATCGGGACCTCCATATACCTTGACGAACCACAAAATCCTGGAACTGGAACCAAGGAGCAGTGGTGCATTTGACCAATCTCATGTAAAGGACGGCGCCGCTGGCGGAGTGCATGCTGTGATCCAGTCTTGATGCTCCTGCGAAATGCCTTGAAAATTGTTTAATACATGTGACCCAGCCATATAAGTAAGGTCTTGCTAGAGTACTAACTGGGGTCACGTTGGGAGTATCTCCCAATCTTCTTCTTGAGCTTCTTGGTTGGGACGATTTCCCCACCCATGGTAATTTTCGTCTCCTTGCCATCTTCCTTTAGCTTTTTGACCAACGCGTCCACATACTTCCACTCTTCTCTGGTGGAGTACTTTCTTATTTTCCAGCTGTACAACCGGTGGATGTAGCCATCCTTCCGCTACACTCTGCGCCACACATGCTCTAGCCAACATGCTGTAAGTGCACTTTCAGCATCACCCAGCCCGAGATGTACACATGCTTTGGGCCGGCCGCTGAGTGAGGCTCTGCCCTGATTGGGTTGGAAATGCACATTGAGCACCGCGTCAGCGCCTCCCTGACGATTTGTCCGTATCTTGATTGGCCGCATCCAAAAATTCGTGTGCGAGACAACACCTGAGGCTGAGAACCAACACCGGCTGTAAGCTGCTGACTCTGCGCTACCAAAATTCGCGTTTCGAGTAGACTGGACACCAGCGAAAAGTCCTCCAGGCTCACGCGGCCTGCACGATGGCTTGACTGTCAGCAACCGCAAGGCAAATTTGCCGAAATTCGCGCTCATGGTCACGAGAAGATCAAACCCTCATAGCCAAGGCACATTTTGAACAAACAGACTAGACCACCTATACAGCCCATCCCTAGATATCCATTAGCAACTGTGAAGGTTGAGGTTCACTTAGAGGTGTACCGTAGCACATTCACGTGACTTCGTGCCTGGGACGCGTCTGTGGGGAAGCGACTCATCTTACAGCTCCAGCTCTTGGGCCCTTCTGCCTAATCGGAGACCAGGATTCACTATGAGAAGACGGTCAGTCGGTCACCATTGACACTCGTTTAAAAAGAGCGACTCGACCCATGAAGTTCCAGACTTCATTTTCCCCAGTCACACTGAAACTTCACTTAGCTCCGCCTTTGTCATAATCCGACCTTCACCATGGCGGAAAAGGAAGCGACCATCTTCATCCTGGATCTTGGGTCTACTATGGCCCAGACTCACAACGGCAGATCGGAATCGGACCTGGATTGGAGCATGCAATATGTGTGGGACAAGATTACCGACATTGTCGCGGCGAGCCGGAAAACGCTGTGCGTTGGCGTGGTAGGCTTGAGGACCGACGATACCGACAACAAGCTACAAGATGACAACGGTTATGAGAATATCGCGGTGTTGCAAGACCTGGGACCGATGTCTATGTCCTCACTGAAGAAATTGCAATCAGCCATCAAACCGAGCGACACATGGTCAGGAGACGCTATTTCAGCTATTGTTGTCGCAGTTGATATGATGGACACCTTCACCAGGAAACTCAAATGGAACCGGAAGATCTTTCTGATCACCGATGGCCAGGGTTTAATGGACGCCGATGATTTGAGCGACATTTCTAAGAAAATGAACGACTCAAACATCCAGCTGACCGTTCTGTAAGTTAGCCTTGCATTTTGCCATATTCTCACTAACACAATGGGAGGGGCGTGGATTTTGATGATCCCGAATACGGCTTTAAGGAGGAGGACAAGCCCGGCACTAAGGTTAGAATCATCTTCGATCATGCCGCGACGTATGACTAACACATTGTGTAGGGAGAGAACGAGAAAGCCCTGAAATCACTCGTCGCTGAATGCCAAAATGGCATTTTCGCGACTATTGCAGAGGCCATTGACGAGCTTGACACCCCGAGGATCAAGGAAGTGAAGCCTTACAAGACCTTTGAAGGCGCCCTTACTCTCGGAGATCCTAAGATATTTCCTGCTGCGATGAGCATTAATGTCGAGAGATACTTCAAGACACACCTCGCGCGCCCCTTGACAGCGAGCACTGTGGTTGTAAAGTCCGAAGGCGGCCAGGGATCCGAGTCTACGCAGCCTGTCGATGGCGACGAGATGGAGGGTGTTGAGTTCTCCGCAGTCAAACAGGCTCGATCGTACAAGGTCAATGACCCTGATGCGCCGGGTGGGAAGCGGGACGTCGAGTTTGAGGATCTCGCTAAGGGCTTTGAGTACGGCCGAACAGCGGTGCACATCAGCGAGTCGGAACACAACATTACCAAGATTGAGACACAGAAGAGCTTCTCAATTGTTGGCTTCATTCCCTGCTCCAAGGTAAGTCGCTTCTTGGCGTGCTGTTCGTTTTGTTGCTAACATTGTTTTAGTATGAACCTTTCCTCAACCTGGGCGAGGTTTGCGTAACGATACCACGTAAATTTGATGCAAAATCAGCTCTCGCTCTTTCATCACTGGTCTGGGCCCTCTCCGAGCTTGAGTCGTATGCGATCGCTCGAATCGTGCCCAAGGATGGCAAGGACCCGCAACTTGTGCTACTGGCGCCTGGCATGGAACCAGACATGGAGTGTCTTTACGACATCCCGCTACCTTTCGCGGAAGACATTCGAAGTTACCAGTTCCCGCCTTTGGACCGGGTCATCACAGTCAGTGGTCAAACAGTCACCAAACACCGCTTCATCCCAACGGACGAGCTCAACGATGCCATGAGCGACTTAGTCGATGCTATGGATCTGGCAACATACGGTATTGATGACAACGGGTAAGATTGCTCTTAATTTAATAATAGTCTCAACTAACTCTGGCAGTGAACCCGCTGAATACGTGTCCATCGACGAGACTTTCAATCCAACTATCCATCGAGTTAACCATGCAGTGAAATCGCGGGCGGTATATCCCGAAAAGCCAGTTCCCGAAACCCCGTCCATCTTGCTTCGATTTGCGTCGCCGCCTGAAGATCTGATCGAAAATGTTCAGAGCAAGGTGGACGCTCTTATTGAGGTGGCTGAGGTCAAGAAAGGTTTGCCGCGCATTGAATATAACTGCGGACCACTACTGACAGAAAAACAGTTCCGCCCAAGGTCAAGGGAAAGCGAGGCAGAGAGACAATTAAGCCCATCTCCGGCCTTGACGTGGATGCCCTGCTTGGAGAAGAGAAGAAGAGCGAGATTGATCCGGATAATGCAGTTCCCGAGTTCAAGCAAATGCTAGCTGCAACTGAGGAGCTTTCGGAGATCGAAGACGCCGCGAAGCAAATGGGCACGATTATCACGACATTTGTCACAGAAAGCTTTGGGGATGCCAAGTATCCACGCGCTATGGAGTGTTTGGGTGTGATGCGGGAGGAGTTGATCAATCTGGAAGAGCCTGGATTGTACAACACCTTCGTGCGGGACATGAAGAAGCAGCTGCTATCTGGTGCCCTGGGAGGAGACAGGCGAGACTTTTGGTTCAAGATGCGGTGGACACGGATGGGTTTGATTGACAAGAAACAGGCGGAGGTGTCAGATGTTTCCCCGGAGGAAGCAGAAGAGGTAAGTTTTCGACCTTGGGCGCTTTCTCTTACGCATGCTAATAATGCCCTAGTTTTACAAGTCGAGATAGTATTGGGTGGTGTACTTATATGTATTTTATCATCTCCTTTACGTCAGGGTTGACGTCTGTATCTTATGAATAAATGTGGTTGGTGTTTGTAAAACATGTAATTAACCGGAGCTCACAGGGCCTGTGTACATCAGGCATCCCGCCTCTCCCGTCGCAGTGCAAACCAAACAAATTCTTAGGATTGAAAGTATTTTCTGCTTGCCAGCGACAGTGAATCATCATCCTTCGTGTTATTGACGAATGAGAATAAATAGAATTTTTCTTTGTGCTCCCATTGCGCATCAGCCTCACCTTTCCACCTCCCCCTCTATTCGCTCGTGCTGCACCTTCCTTTGTATACTCTTCCTCCTCCAAACCTCAAGGCACCCTCATGGCTTAGCCACGAAGCAAATCGCAAACCACTTTTCCTTTCTTTTCCCCTTTTCTCTCCAATTAGATCGAATGCCACTTTCGTCTCAGCGGATTTCTATTTTTCCGAGGAGCACCCACCACCATGTCGGACCTTGAAGCGCGCTTGGAGAAGCTGCAGCTGCTTCTAGGTCAGGGCGTGAAGCTGGCTGACGCCCAGGAAGACGTCAATGATGACAAAAACACACCGGGAGGAAGATCCAACGGAGATCTTGGCAACAGCTATGGCGTGGTCTTGAGCGACGATTGGCTCTATGGGACTACCCAGCAGCACCCAGCTCAGCAACACGTGGAGGCCACTGCTTCTGCTGCCAAAGAACGCGAGATAGCCATGAAGAAGGCGAAAGCATTCGATTGCTCCAGCTTTCAGGTCGGCGAACCCGTTGACAAGAGTTTCGAGTTTTGCCCTCTCAAGGTCGTGGTGTCGTATCCTGAGCGCTTCATCGGCAAGATGAACAGGCCTCGTGTGCGTATTAATGGAACTCTATTTACAAACCAGCAGCTGACAGATGCACAGGCGAAACCGTACTTTGCTAGAATTTTCCGGGATAAAGTCTGGGACTTGTGAGTACTCCTTTCACCGACTGCGCTTCTTACTAACCAGTCCAGCTTTTACCTCCATGACCCAAAGGAGCCAGCAAGAGACCCGTACCTCTTGGTTCCGTCTGCCCAGTTCGAAGTTCTCCTAGAAGAAATCAACCTTGAGCTGGGCACTTCACTCAGAATCCCCGGAGGACTCAATATTGACAAGTTTTACATGCAGTTCGGTGAGGGAGGCACCCCACGACCGCGATACTTGAGACGATCCCATGATGAAACCTCATTGGATATCAGACCATGGCCAACCATCAACCCCAGTGACATCAAGGACTTCGAGGCGGCTTCGAAAGAAAAACAGATACACTGGAGGTCTAAGATGCGAGTCGTTAAGTCCGGCTTCATCCCAAAGAAGGGCAACTCGGAAAAGGCAGCCAGAAAGAAGCGTGAACGGGACCAGATGCTCAGGAACACTCAAGGATACCTTGGTCTTAGAGGGGAGCCTGGGGGTCATGACGTCGTTTTCGTATGCGTGGATGTCGAGGCGATCGAACGGAAACCAAATCCAATCTCAGAAATTGGCTTTGCCATTCTCGACATGAGGGACATTCATGGTGTCGCTCCTGGCTCAGTTGGGCGTGGTTGGTGGCCAATGATCAAATGTCACCACCTTCGAGTTTGGGAGTACGCCGGTTTGAGAAACCATCAATTTGTCAAAGGCTGCCCCGATGCGTTTAACTTTGGGTAAGTTTTCCGTTCTATCACAGAAGACCCAACCGCTGACCATCTCTTAGGAAAAGCACGTTCCCTCACAAAGCGAAAACCGGAGAGGCAATCATGGCGGTTTTGGATCCTTACCTCAATGATTCTCGAAGCATAGTCATTGTTGGCCACGACATCAACCAGGATATCAAGTATCTTGAAACGCTTGGCATAGACCTGCGGGTCCTCACGGACCTCGTCGACCCTATTGACACCAAAGACATCCATCAAGCGTGGCGCGACTCAACTGAGGGACGAGGCCTCTGCAGCGTCCTCCAGGAACTGGGCATTGCAAGCAAGAATCTCCACAACGCGGGGAACGATGCCTACTACACACTCTGTGCCATGCTTGGTGTTGCCGTTGAGCAGATTCGCGAGGAGAATGACAAGAAGAGCAAGATGCTTAACGGGGTTGACTGAGAAGAGATCTGAAAACGAAGACAGTGGAGATGCCGATTTATTGGGGGGTTTTCTTTTAGCACATTGGTAGCAAAAAAGGCGAGAAGAGAATGGGCCGTTGGTGCCCTGTCTGTATTCATACAACATTCAGCCTAGATGGCTCAACGACGGCTTATCCCATCACCTGGCTCTAAGGAGCTTCCTCATAAACCAACAAACGCCATCGCTATGGAAACAAGTAGTGTACATTATACACACGGTGATACATCCGCGCCGGGACTCCAGCCGTTGATGGTATTTTCGTAGGGCCAATGTGCTGGGAGTGATCGGGCGCAATTCCGAATGTCGCGACTTGAACGGGCCTTTTTGACATCATTACCACGCTTAGAGGATCAGCTGTTTTTGTCCAGAAATTCCTTGGCCTCGTTGACCTTGGTCGCTAGGTAAGGACTACCGCCTCGATCGGGGTGGTTGAGAAGCATGAGGTTTCGGTGAGCCTTGCGGACCTTGTCCTTGTTGATGCTGCGCTCACTAGAAGGAATGTTAGCGCGCGAGTCACTGCGAACCGGGAATTGGGGAGAACTTACTTGAGCGAGAGAATGAGAGTAGCCTCCTTCTTGGTCATCTTAGGCTCGAAACCGCCCTTGTAAAAGGCCTTGCCCATGGCTCCAACACCGCCGCGCGAGCGTCGCCATGCGACGAGACCAGCTCGACCCTGTGAAAGCCGTTAGAGTTGGGAGTCAAGATCCCTATGGTTGTCATGGACGTACCAGAAAAGCCGCGACGGCAGCGCCGGCGCCCAAAGCCATTACAGAAGCCATGGTTGTATCGAAATCGAATCCCGAAGAGCAAAACGAGGATTTAGAGTGTTTGGGGAGAGATATCGAACTTGGAGGGCAAATCGGGTCTGAAGTTTTCCAGAACCGGCGCGGACCGGAGGGCGACGGATGCATATTTCTCCGGGCCCTATCGATAACCGGGGACCCACAACGGGCGGTGGGTGGCCGAACAAAAATTTCTTGAAAGACAGGGAAAAAGTCCGGTATCACCAGCGGGGTGGAAAGTTGAATTGAAGTTGTTTCGGTCTTAAAGACCACCACACAGGCAAGATGAGGTGAGTTTTTGTATGCAGAGGAGCTCACATCGGATGCTTGTCTTGAAGAGATCTGGAGTCTTAGGATTTCCGCTTCTACGAGATAAGCATTTACGAGACAAAGCTCCATGCTTGTACTTGGTTCTGGCGGACGATTGCTAACGAATTGCTTCAGAATCGAAACCTGTTATTTCTGCAGTCGCCCTGCATACCCTAGCAAGGGCATTACCTTTGTTCGCAACGATGCCCGAGCCTTTCGATTCTGTCGCAGCAAATGCCACAAGAACGTATGTCTACACCTACACCTCCATGGACCAAGACCACGAGAGGCACACCGCTAACACATGCCACAGTTCAAGATGAAGCGTAACCCGCGCAAGCTCAAGTGGACCAAGGCCTTCCGCAAGGCTGCTGGCAAGGAGATGACGGTCGACTCGACGCTGCAGTTCGCCGCCCGCCGCAACGTGCCCGTTCGCTACAACAGAGAGCTCATGGCCAAGACGCTCAAGGCGATGGAGCGCGTGTCCGAGATCCGGTCCCGCCGCGAGCGCGTCTTCTACAAGAAGCGCATGGCCGGCAAGCGCGAGCGTGAGCTGGCGACGGCGCGCAAGCTGGTGGTCGAGAACGAGCACCTGCTGCCTCGCATGCGCGGCAGCGAGAAGAAGCGCCTGCGCGAGCTGGGCATGACGGAGGAGGAGGTTGAAGAGATGGAGCCCGAACGTGAGAAGATCAAGGCGTTTGGCGGTGAGAAGAAGAAGGTGACGATTGCGCTCGAGGTTGACGACGAGGACGATGATGATGAGATGGACGATATCGACATGGACGCCGATTGAGAGACATGAATCGCAAGTCAAGTCAAGTCATGGATACGAGGGACCTAAAAAGTTGTACATGTCGGGAGCCAGAGAGAGGCATACCAGGCAGGGCGTTATGGGTGTTTTTGATTCGAAGGCATACCACGGCGTTGGGATACTATAGAGAGAACTTTTTCGTCACGAACACACCAAGAGTTGAACATTCGGGTTATGACTTGACGGAATTGTTGCGTTCGAAGCATCCAAACAGCATTCATTTCATACTTGATCTCGGTGTTACTACCTACATACCTAGTAGCAGCACCGCCAGAGGTGACCGGGCCTTCGGATCAATGGCGATTGGGCAAAAGCACTCGGGCTTTGGTTGGAGGTTTCGCGCCTCCGAGAGTGCGGATAGTGCGGGGAAAACTAGGGACACCTCGTTGCAGCATACTGTAGCTCCCATGACATTGCATTCCAAGGACCCATGACCCATGCCTCCTCTGCCTTGGTGTTTGCCCGTGAGCCCTCCCCTCCACCCTTGGATCTATCCGAACTAGGTTATTAGAATATACTTTTTTGTGATAGGACAACGGCCGATCCCCTCCAGGAGGCAGAGCATTCGTCGAGTGGTACAGAGCGAGAAAAGGTTGCCCGCAGATTTGCGCCAGCTTGCGCCAGCTCAGGGCGTATCTCCCTTGCTGTGCAACGAGATTGTAAGTTCGTACCGGACAGGGATCTAAGCCAATCGTGGTCACCCTCTTCATTGTCACACTTTATACGTCATTAGACCATAACAGATCACCGCCAGGGCTGACGCATAACCTGTTAGAGGTTTAGCAGTGGGGCGGGTACGAAGTTGCAGTCTTGTTGCAAGCATGGACATCCATCAGTTGCCTTCAATGCATGTCTCACGCCCTGACTGTGTAAACGATGGGAAGATCCCTTTTTATTTCTTCCTTAGTCCCCTATTTCTCCTTTCTTTCCTTCCTTCCTATTACTTTAACGAGTTCACCAAGGCCTCTTGTGGTGAGTGCGGGTTGCTGTGTCAAGTTAACAGCCGAGGCTCCCAGCACACGCAGTTTACGCGGCGACTTGCTCTTATTCTTGTTTGACACTTGTTTGACAACCGGATCGACCGCGTTGATACACGCGTTTCATCATGAATGAGAAGGCAACAGCCGAGGCAAGGCCTCTATTGCAAGAACGTCCTCAGCGGTGGCGCAGGCCAAGTTTCGTCACAGTGTTAGGCTTCTTGGCGGCCGTTGTCCTAGTCACTTTCTTTCATCTACGGCCTCACTCAACTCCAGATCAAGTTAACAAGGACCATAAAACGAAACCATGGAGCTGGGGCAATGCAAGGGCCCTAAATACCGGCCACCGTGTTGAATGATCGCTAACTGTCAGTATAGCTTGAACCAGGTAAAGACCTAAACTGGGAGCCTTGCTATGACCAGTTTGAATGTGCGAGACTCGATGTGGGTTGAGACATCCCTCCTCGGGTTTGAGCTGCTGTTGATGACATCCACTGTCCAGGTTCCTATGGACTGGCTCGAACCTTCAGATGAAAAACGGGTTGTGCTGGGAGTTATCAAGTTGGCTGCCAAGACGAAGGACAAGCCTGTTCCTCCGGTCTTTCTTAACCCTGGTGTATGGCCTTTGTCTCTGCCCTGCCTTGTTGCTTAACATAGATTGACTTATCTACTAAGGGCCCTGGTGGATCTGGGGTGAGCTTCCTGCAGATGGCTGGTCCTACGCTGCAGGTAGTGGTTGGCGACAACCATGTGAGTCTCTGGTTGACCCTAGGTCCAAGCCGTCATGCTAAGAATCTATAGGATATCATCAGCTTTGATACTCGAGGAGGTAAGCCTATCTATTCCCATATACCCAGTCTTACACGGCCTAACGCAAGGCTCCTTCAGTCGGCGTCTCTACGCCTCGCGTCGAGTGCTGGGGCTCGTCCCAAAAGCGCAAGCTCTGGAGTCTGCAACAAACACCCGTTGCCGATGAGCATCCAGGTCTCATTTACGACGCCTACGCCCGCGCCTCCGCTTACTCTGGCGTCTGTGAGAAAGCCATGGAAGAAACAGGTATCATGCGCCACCTCAGCACCGCGTCCATCGCCCGAGACATGCTTGAGATTCTCACCAAGACGGGCCACGAGAAGCTCCGTTACTGGGGCTTTAGCTACGGAACTATTCTCGGCGGTGTCTTTGCTGGGCTGTACCCTGAGCGTGTAGAGAGGCTGGTCAGCGATGGTGAGTTTCTCGGGATTATGGAGCTTTCTGCTTCTTAACTGACACGCTGGGTATAGGCAATGCCGATTATCATGGCTGGTTCAATCAGAACCTTGGCACCTTTCTCTCCGACGCAGATGCCATCTTCGACGCTTTTGACAAGGCCTGCTACAAAGTCGGTCCCGACTCCTGCGCCTTCTACGCCGATTCACCAAAAGCCGTCCAACAACGCCGCAGCGATCTTCTCGACCGCCTCAAGACATCGCCCGTCCTTCTCCCCGCATGGTCTCACGAGTCAGGCCCCGACCTCCCCCAGCTAATCACATACTCCCACGTCCAACGCCTCACCCGAGGTTCCATCTACGCCCCTCTCGTCAATTTCCCCCACCTGGCAAGAGTATATGCCGCCTTGGAAGCTGGCGACGGTCGACCATACTACGAAATGCTGCTCGAGCACGCCGACGAAGGCCTTGGAACAGACCTGTGCTCGCTGGGCGATACGCCGGCGACGGTACCATTGGAGACGCCATCGGAGGCTGATGCGTTCCCGGCGATTATGTGCTTGGATTCCGAGGCGGTGACGGATACGGCCGAGGACTTTGAGGTGTATCTGGACAAGATACGGAAGATCAGTCGGTGGGCGGGTGCAGTCAACGTGCATTTCCGGCTTGTCTGCGCGGGGAAGAAGATGAGGCCCAAGTGGCGCTTCACAGATGGTGAGCAGTTTTGTTTGTTTTGTGAAGTTGTTGGTTATAGAGCGTTGGGTATGATACTGATGACTCGAGCAGCGGACTTCAAGGGCGATACTGCGCACCCCATCCTCTTCGTCGGAAACTTGGCCGACAACGTCACGCCTCTACAGAGCGCTTTCAACAACTCGGCCAAGTTTCCCAGCTCTGTTGTTCTGAAGCAGAACTCATACGGGGCAAGTCTACTGAACCTCCTACCATTGAGGACCGCTTTTTACTGATTTTTACTTAGCATTGCTCCCTCGCCGCGGCCTCGACCTGTACCATCCGTTACGTTCGCGAGTACTTCCAAAACGGCACTCTCCCCGCCGCTGGCTCCGAGTGCGATCCTGACTATGACCTGTTTGAACTGCCCGGGCTGGGAGAGGAGGCGACGAGCCAGGATGAACTCACGGCGGCGGCGCTGAAGTTGGTTCGGGAGGTTGAGATTCCCAAGGGCATCTGGTAAGCGTCGATATTATGAAGGGTTAAGGGGTCATACAGACGCATTGGACAGATAAGGATGGCCTGGCATGCCAGCACATGGGAGTAAATTAACATCGAGATATAACAGATGGGAACAGGCTTGGAACGGCCCATGACATATCAGGAAGTGAAGCAAGAATGCACGAGACTCATGGTTTCTGCCAAATTGAAACCCGCCCTTTCGCCCTTGATAGGTATCGTAACATGGCATTGAAGAGTGGCACAACATCGACCATTCTTCCTCATACAACATCACCTCACCACACCACACCGACTCTTCAAGCATCATGCCTCTCATGCCCATGATGCACCCTCTCCGGCATCTTCAACCCATTCTCAGCCGCCTCCTTCGCCTTCCTCTCCAGCTCCTCCCCCTTAGACTTCTCATCCTCCACTCTCCTCTCCTTGTCCTTCTCATCCCCCTTCCAGTTCCCCGCGCCCCCACGACCCGCCAATCCTCCTGGGAATTGGTGATTCTTCTTCAGGCTCGCATTCACCGCCGCCGCCGTTTTGTTTGCCATCTCCTCCTGCTCCTGCGCATCCGGCAGGTTCGCCGGGTCGACGTAGTTACCAGCACCGCCCCGTCCGGCACGGGCCGGGAGTTGGGCGGATGAGCGGTCTGTAGCTAGATCTTGGGCCTCGAGATCCTGCAGGAGGTGTAGATTGTGGTGAGTTTGAGACGAGGGGCCTAGGGAGAGTAGTTGCATGGAGAGGACGGCAGCTTACCTGAGAGGCATCGTCGGCTTTGGTAGGGGCAAAGTAATTACCTGCGCCTCCTCGACCGACTTTGCGATACACATCATGACCAGGAGCCATTTGTGACGTTGATTGAGGCAAGTACAGCAGGCCTAGGTGAGGTAGATGAGGCACTTGGACTACCGGTAGTTTGTCGAATCATAAAATTGACTTTCACTTTCGATTTCAAAAACAAGTCCTTTTACCTACTTTGTAGACTAGATAACACGGATTATAAACAGTCGTCATTGCTGACGCCACTGAGCGCGTGGGGGATCGTTGTGTCCGGGTAGGGTAAATGTCTCTGCTGCTATCGCGAGATGATTGTTGCGACCGACCCATGCTATCTTGAATCCATTTTCCATGTGTCAGCGGATTTGGACATGGGAAAAGCCCAGCGCCCGCCCTGCCTCGACAATGCCCTGGCCAGTGAGGTGGGCGCTCAATCTGGGGTACATGAACTAGGCTGTAGATCTTGCTGGGGCTCCATGTCCTTCTTCCTATGCAGGTCACAGCTGTCCAGCGACCAAGGACCAGATAACTAATTCGCTTTAAGTGGCTGGGCTGACCTAGGCTTCCTTTACGGAAGATTGGGGCATTTAGGGTAAGAGGATCGACATTCTTCGTCCATGGTATGAAGGCTTGGGCCTCGAAAGTAGAGAGTTCGTGGTCTCCAAAACCCGGTGGTGATGTGGCGCCGTACCTAGTTACGAATCGTATGGTTGGATTCCTGCTTTGAACCCTATCGCTTTGGGAGGTGATAAAGAACTTGCTTGCCTATTGAGTATTCGCTCCATCTTTTCTTGAACCGCAGGAATACCTTTGGTGGCTTGTTGCTTGCTACCCCAACGATGTTCCAGGATGCATAGTGGAGCTCCCAAGTCGATTCGATTGTCCAAAGACACGTCTTCGATAGCAAACCCAAGTTGTCTCGCTCATCGCCAGTTCTCGCTACTCCATAATGGGTTCCATGGCATGCTAGTCTGTAGATCAACCTCGCAGCTGGCAAAAGACAGGTCACCCACATGCCATCAAGTTTCTGTTGATAGCTTGCAGCGATGGCATTCGGGTACCCCTCGTCGCTGCGCAGGGTCCCCTCCAACACATCCGACATTCCTTCGTCCCATGTTCTAAACTGCCCGAGCCAACAAGCGCTGCTGATCTCGGGAGCCGACAGCCCAAACCATGGCGCTGGGAACGTCGCTCAAGTTCGTGCCATTGGATTTCGATAGCTTGTTGAGACGACAAGACCTTGGCTTCTTCAGCCGTCTCGGCCAAACGAGAGGGACCTTTCCAAGGAACAATGAGATGGCACCACGTGGTACAGGAATCACGGTACTCATGCAGGTACGGGACCAAATGTGCAGTGAGATGTCTGTATCATCAAACTCCCTCCCATGATTTCCATTCTCGCGGATAATGAAGCAGGCTGTGTCTCGAGAGTCCCTCCAACACACTCTTTGAGCGAAGCCAACACATTGAGACATGCACCTGCACCGTCCTTCCTCTCTTTGTCATCAAGACTGAGGCGTCGTCACGTCTCCCACTGGGAGGGATCCTTGCTGAAATGGTGAAGCACACCCCTGTGCCTGCGCTCGTCGTGGCATGTGCGAGTCCCGCTTGCAGAGCCACAGTACGGAGTACGTATCAGGAAGCTCTAAGACGGACGGGCGTCGTGATATACCGCGGACAGTAGAGGGGTAATTCAGTAAAGCGGGGAACTCTCCGCGAAGACAACACAAATGGCACCTCAGGGTACACGGAGCCTCGGCGTGATTGCCGTCCTGTATCGCTGGCTGTGCGTGGTATAATGTAATTGCCGGGTGATACGGGATTGGAGGCCGGGAAAAGCCAGCTGTCCCTCCCTCCTTCTTTGACCGTCGCAATCCGTCGAGGCCCGTGGAAGAGGGAACGGCCCGGCTCAGACGGGATGGCAAGGTCCGATTGATTGGATGCATACTTGAGCCGTTGTCGGCCTGTCCACTTTTTGGACATGCCAATTGATTGTTAAATTGTTGCCCCGATTACCCCATTCCCGCATACATATTGACCATCACCGACAATTCCGATGGGCACTGGGACCTTCTGTTGGTGCTAGAAATTCTGGGACTTTTCTCGAGGGGGGCGTGGCGGGCTTCGTGTTTCTGGTCAGAATCCACCCGGCCCCAGCTGTCATACTCGAAGAGGCAGAGTGTCTCTGGCGGGCGGCGGGCCCTGGAAGCGGCAGCTTTTTCTTGTGTTATCAGGATCCCAGCGAGGAGGCGGCGCACCCCGGATCGCCCGCCGTGAGCCCACTGCATGCGTCGGGTTGCAGAAGAAAGTGTGAGGGATAAGAGGTGTACTCAGACTATTCTCTCCCGCTATTGTCGCCTCCCTGGGGCAATGTCTCAGTGTCTAAGTAACAACACCGGGTGGATTACCGGCAGACTTGCACGGCAGTGCATCCATCTCCATCAATCAACCAACGATCGAGATTGCGAGAGTGTGGAGGAGCCGGACATGAAGCTAATTGGTCTTGTCCAGGTAAGCTCGCAGCTCTCCAATGCGGCCGTTGTGGGCTTGTCCTGGTCATTTGGCAAGGAATCCTTATTGTTCCTATACTGGCTTAGACGGCCGATGCAGAGTACCCGCTGGTTGATTAGCTGTCAGGCATCCGAAACTTGCGAGGGGAAAAAACTTTGAAGTGAGGGAAAATTTACAAAATAACACGAAATAATAAAAAATAAGGGCAGTCAAGTTGTCAACTGGGAACAGGGCACCTCAACAAGGGGGCCCCGACATGGATGTCAATGACGTTGGGTTTCGTCTCAACCTTTAACTCTCACTCCCAAATTCCCAATGCGCAATGACGATTCGAACGGTTGTGAAACAACAAAAAACAAAAAGCAAAAAGTTACCATTCCGACTGGTATCTCCCAACTTTGGCTCCACGTGTCGATATCAGACAATGGAAATACTATTGGCATTGGAGGACATGACGCTATTGGCAGAATTATCCCGAAGTGACCTGGGTCAAGGGGATCGTCGAGTCTTATCTCAAGATGGAAGTGCTCCGAAGGAGATAGTCAGGAACAGCTGACGGAAATCCCGAGTGCTAAAATAAGCACTCTTGTCTTGTGTGTCTGTATTTGTTGATCTGTCAAGTATACGATAGACGACGAATCTGGCAATATCCTTCACGTTGCGCCTTCCACAACGATATCTGTCTACACGACCGAAAGGAGCCAGCCACCTGAAGTAGTAAGATCCTTCCGATCGCTGAACCAAAGATACCCTACCAGGTAGGTAGGTGCCTGGGTAAAGAGCGACGTGTGACTGGAGGTCCGGGCGCAGAATGGAATAGGTGCAGTAGGTAGGTCAGGTGAAAGAGCTTGTGACCTGTCCATCAATCACCCAGCATGGTAAGAACCAGACGGGATGGATTACCCGCTAGATCGGTTATTGTCTAGCAATTTGAGGGGTAAAGTAGTATCCTCCCGCCAAAGGGGGACAAGTGAATTGTTGGCAATGCTTCCTGTTGCAGGATATAAGTGCCGCGTAACAAGCAGTGTAATCGGTGCACCACGCTCTCGGCTGCAGGCCACAGGAAGAACACTGTCCAGCAGAGGTGGCATTCGTCTCCGAAGTTGGTTCCTGAGGTATCATGTTGTCTAGCTCACACACCTGCTTTGCCTTACTTGAGAGCCTGGATGGGCACTTGGCTTCCAAGGTGAGGTGCCCAGTGAGAGAGGGGCACAGTGCATGGCGCAATTCCAAAGGGACCAACCTGGAACGGAGATGGTGAACCAACGGACTCCCTCTTCGGCGATTCTCTCTATGTTGCCCCCTGCTGGCATTGGGGCTTTCTTGCGAAGCAGCCAGGCGCCTCGCTCTCAGCGCCAGTCAAACCAGTTTTAGACGTGCTCCAAAGTTAAAATTGCGGTGGCAGCTAAATTCGTGCCGCCGGAGGACTCTGTCCAAACAAGTCGGAGTCGAGGTGGCAGCGCCAGAAGTGACCAAAGTGGTGGCAGTGGCACGTACCAGCTGACGACCTTTCCGCACTGGGCGGGTATTCAGCAGAGACGCCCATGACGTGTACGCAAAAGGGAGGAACGAGGATATGCACCTACGTAGTAAGCCTTGGTTGCTAGCAGCACCCCAAGTGATTCTTCGAGGAACCAGGATGTCAGTGAGTCTGGCACCTTGAATGAGGATATTTCACGAGCCATAGAGGGGAAAAGAGGGCACCGTATGCGTAAGTGTGACCAGACAGAGTAAACGGTAGCAATATGAGTTTATGCATGCATTTAAGTGCAAATATTGGGTCGGTAGTAGTTGGTAATGAAGGGGTCTCGGTGCTTTTTCTCTCTCGGCCTCCAAATATCAGCAATTGCCGAAAATAAATTTCTACCCATACGTTCGGGTCAAGTTAGGACCGAGCCCAACAGAAACACAATAACAGTCCAGATTCATAAACATCAGGCCAAGTTAGGCCAGTAACAAGGGGACCAGGGGACAGTGTTATCAGATCAGATCACGGTTCGCTCACTTTGAAAGGCCAACAAGGCAGGCGGGTTCATATTCAGGGCAAGGGTTGGTCTGAAGCGGACGGCTTCAGCGCCAACGAAGTAACCTCCCGTCGTCCAATGCGGGACCTGGATGGCATCACGGGCAATACCACGTGTAAGAGATGGAATTTGAAAATGCAATAAGATTAAAAACACTGGGCTTACAAGATTTGTGGTTCTTCTATCTGGGACGAGACAACTGGCAAATTAGTCAGTGCTGTTGATGGCGCTGAGCTGGCCCTGGTTCCTACGTACCTAGCTAGGTAGGTAGAAACTGCGGCAGAACCACTCAACGTCCGTTGATGTCCCCTGCGCTTCGTGCTCCAGCGTCTACGCGCTTAGCCCTTCCTTTCAATATCTGCACCAGCACTCAACCACAAAGTAACTTCTAAGCATCAACGCCTATGGCTAAAGGATCGAAGAATTGTGCATGGAAGAAGTCATAAAAACAATTTTTCAATACCCACTCTTCAGGGCTCGAAACAACCGGCTTACTCCTTGGTCAGAGGTCTCAATAGACAGAAGTGTCTCAAGCTATAACTGGCGAGAGACAACCGAGAGCCTCGTCACGTTTGAACCATTTTCAACATTGAGTTAAGTCTCCTTTCTGGGGCAGCGATGCCTGCCTGTTCCTGGATAAGGCTCCATGATATCCACTTCCTGTCTGTCCGAAGTACGTCGCGGATGCCGGAAGCAAGGCCTCATTGACCAAGCCGCCCACCCAGCGGAAGCGCCGTGGGGCTGGTTCACGGCCGGACAAGGAGACACGGGAACTTCCTGCACATCACCGTTGAGAAGACCTAGCACAGCATTCCAAACGCAGTCCAAGATGTGCAAGAAACCACATCGCAGCAATGATATGAAGTCTGTTGTCTTGAGGTTCAAGGATCTAATCCCTGGTCACAGGATCGTGAGAACACGCACAGCCCCGGCCAGTATCAAGCTCGCTAGCCGATGCAAGGAGAAACAAACGGTTTGCCACATACACAGCGGCGCAGCACGTTCACACAGTACCAGGAGATTCAAAGAAAAAATCGAACCCGAGAACCAAGACCAACATCCCGAATCTGAGACAGTTCGCTTTACGCTCGTGGCAGGGCATCGACGTGCATCAAACTATTGTTGCCGAGATGGTCAAGTGGCTCGCCCATCGATTCTCTTTGTAGAGACGCCGTCAAGCCACCTCTCTGAACTGTACGGATACATACAGTGCATACACACACTGGCGCTGGAATGCCCCCCTCCTTTATTCCCCGGCTTTGCTGGGTTTCATCAAGCGACACCCTCGCTCGCTCCAAATCGATACACTTTCCAGTACCAACTCCCAACTCGTCCATGTATTGACACCCTCTCCGCCCAGTGTGAAATCTCGCTGCTGTCCATCACGATGGGGCCTGAGGCTACTGGCTTCTGGCGGCCAACTGTCCGTCTCGGAAGTTGGGGAAACGGAGGCATACGACGGAGAATGAGGACATGGCCAAGTCGGGTGACAAATCAGCCCAGAATGGAGGCATGGCAAAGGCATTGATGATGCTTCTCAACAAGAAAACGGACGACTCGAGCACGAGCAGGCACGATTGATTCTTTTTTCGGATTCGGCTCGTCGAATTTGATTGTTTTCCATCTCTCCGCCCACATCGCAGTCCACGTGTCCGGGACTGACCTCCCGACAGACGACCACCTCCAGGCACAACGTCTCCGGCGGCGACGTTTGTGCAGTTGTGTAGGACCCTCAAATATCTGCACTTTTTTCTGGACGGTGCACAAAGAGAGGCACAGAGGCATCACTTTTTTTGTACCTTATCTAGCAAGGGAACGGTGCCAGATTGTGAGGGGGGCCCAATCATGCACTGCACTGCACTGTACAACGGGAGGGATTGAGGCGACGGGTTGGAAACTCCGTTGCATTTGGATGCATCACCCAATATCAACTTCGGCTTGTTGCCCGTTGGTACTGCATTTCGTTCCTGATGGCTCCTCTCTTCCCGTTGTTCCCCCCGCTGTGCAAGCAGTATAAACCAATATTGCCGGTGTCCCTCTTCTCATCACCTCAGCAGCCCAGGTCAGCAAAAATGATAGAGGATAGAGCCATTGCTATGTAGGCCCTCCTCGTTCGCCGGCCGATTGCGACTCTCCATCTGGCCTGTTTCTCAGCATGACAAGGCATGGAATCCACGCCCTCCTTAGCTCCACATACTGTACGCCTACACCTCCTCTCATGCTACAGTATCTTCCTTGTTGCAACTCTCGACAGGGGGACGGCGGACCAATTATCTCCTCTCGCCCTCTCCACCTTTCCGCCCCCGAAGGCCTAGAGGCGCCCCCCCGAAGACCTTGGCTCCCTCTAGAGGAGCTCGCTGGTTCTGGTTCGATTTCCAAGGCACGAGGTCACTGAATTGGGGTAGTGAATGTGGCAGACCCAGCAGGGCCCATCTCCCTTTCACTAACAAGCCTCGATAATCGCAAGGCATCCATTCACCTAGCCAAGATACTTCGAACGCCGAGCTGCTACACTCGCCCCCGCAGCACCACACACACACGCCCTGACTGGGTGCTCTTCCCAAAATATTATTTCTCGTCCGCTCTGCTACACTTCCTCGCGAGACCTCGCCTCTTCTCTTTCTCCTAACGTCACCCATTCACGATCCTCCGGCCCAAGAGCAAGCTACAATACCAATCTACACGCCTGCTTTGTGACCGACCGACTCCTGTCGTGCCGAATCTTGAGCATATCTCAAATCGCCGGCAATGGCTTCATCCAAAGTACGCTGCCCTCGCTCTCGGAGGGTCCGACCCGAGCCCTACCCCGACCCTGCCCTGCCATGATGTCCCACGATCTGCCAGCTGGCTTCCAACCTACCAAGGCCCAGATTTGCTGATCCTCATCCTTCTCAGGAAATGCAGCAGTCCTCGAGGCCATTGACTCAGACCCGTTCTCCCATGTCGACTGCGTCGTCGGGCCTGCCCGGCCGTCAACCCCACGCTCGGACGAGCTCCCACTCGCTGCTCACCGGCGCCCTCAATGCCAACCACCGAGTGACTCGGCGCAAGTCTGTCACTAACCAGAGCACCAACGTGACTGCGATTGCCGCTGCCCTCCGGGATAGCGAACGTTCCGCCGCCGTGCCCATTGCCAATGGTGGACGCCGCAACACCGTCTCCAAAAGCGCCGCTGCTCGGGCTGCCATCGTGGGCAGCCTCCCCTCTCCACCCGCCAGCCTTCCGAGCCACAAGTCTATGCCTGATTCGAAGCAAGAACTCAACGGTAGCGCCATCGAGGACGATCCGATCGAAGGCTCAGCTGACGAGGGGACAACTAAGTTCCAGAAGGCTCGTCAGCGCCGGGCGAGCGATGGCCAGACTCTCAAGGAGAGCAAGAAGAGCAACAGGGTCGAGGTCCGCTGCGACAAGTGCGGCAAAGGTTACAAGCACAGCAGCTGCTTGACTAAGCACTTGTTGGTCCCCCTCCTCCTCTTATCTTGCTCCCAAACCATCAGCGAGTCTTTTCCGAGACGAGACCTGTTTTTCGTGTGATCCTCGCGTGTTTGTGAATCAGTCTCGCTGACTGGATGATTAGGTGGGAGCACACTCCTGAGTGGTCTTATACCTCGAAGCTACTCATCTCGAAGCACCAACAAGTTCAACTGCTCGAGGCAGCCTCTGTCCTCGTTGCCATGAATGGCAATCCTAAGGACAGCGCCGCCACCCCACCCGACTCGGCCAAAGACTTCCAGAGTGAAGCTGGGTCGTCGTCACCTGCCGCGTCCGGATACTCTGACCCCGCAGACCGACAGAGCTCTGCCGACACGACCCCACCTCCGATTCCTGAAGGTGTGAATGTCAACGACACCTCGTACCGAAACAAACGCTTCAGCAGCAATGGCGGCTATGCGAGGAGCTTCCAGTCGGCCTCTGCTGCTTCCTTTAGCGCCGGAAGTGTCCCGTACAGCTCAGGATTTGGCCACTACCGTCAGCCAAGCAACGACCACCGGCCAACTTCATCCGGGCGTAATGCAACGGGCGAAGACGATCGGGACCTTGCTGCGGCAGTGGAGCTCCTCAGTTGCAGCTTTGGTAGCAACAACGGGTCTCGCACCGCAACTGTCCCTGCAGACGCACCCCCTGTCCCTCCGCTGCCGGCGCAATACCTGGACCAAGCAACACCGCTATCGGTAGCGGGCTTCATCAATAGCTTCCCCAGCCGGCAACCGGAAAGCTTCACGCGAGGTGAAATGAGACGACCCAGTGAGGATGTCAGGATGGAGGAGAGCGGCGATTCGGTTTTGGACGACGACGATTTCGAGATGCGTTCGCGCGGTCGCAGCGAAGATGACGACGACGGCGTTTTCGGTCGTATGGAGGAGTAGTGATTTTGGATTCATCAGTAACGGGCTTAACGAATGGGACGGAGTATCTCTTGGGTCGGGCATGTTGGCTCTGGAGTTGGATTTATTGGACGACGTCGAAGGACAGGCGCGTTGTCTCTTTTTATTTTCTGTATCACGATATACGCTTTGTATGAGGTGGTCCAGCTCCGCCGCCGATCCTCAGCACCGAAGAGTGGAGGGCCCGTCTGCGTTGTCGGCCATGTTAGGGCCTGACAAGGAGGTAGATGAGATTGCATCGCCACGAGGTTAAAGTGAGGATCTGGAGAGGCGTCGAGCTGACGCCCGAATATATACCTACCAAATGAGAATCAAATGAAGTCATTGGTCCAAGTTTACAAGAATGTACCACGTGGGATGATCAATGAAGGTTTTGATGTGAAAAGTTAGCATCAGTTGAGAAAAAAATGATGGGTTGGTGGTGAGGCACCACCGCTATATATTTGGAAGAGGCCACAATGGGTGGAAAGAACAAGCAGCAGCCAGACTCAACCCCTCGAGGAAGATGAGAGATCCAAGCTGATCCAAGGTTGATTTCATTTCTTGGGGTCACACTTGACATTTGAGCAAAGAGGAAAAGTTGAAGAAAAAAGGAAATTGCATAGGAAAAGGGAAAACTTCTCTGGCCGCCTTCAAGTTGAAAGGCAGCTAGCCTACTCGAGTAAGCAGTGAGGTCACAGAGTGGAACAGCGCTGAGAGTGTTTCCCTAGCGACCTCGTCTGCTCGACGTCACCGATTGATTCCCCACCAGAAGCTGCCCGCCCAGGAGATCTACCATCTCCCAGCGCCATCTTGTCGCAAAACTCTGGCATATCCGCGATTCTGGGAATTTTACACCTGTACCAGCAAAGGATCATCCCGACATCCACGAGATAACTTCCACCAGAAAAGCCCGAGATGCCGACGGTGCGAAGAGGTACCGCCAAGGCCAGCGAGGCCAGCGATGCAGGGGACGAGACGGCTCTGGTGACGACCTCGCCGCCATCGTCGCAGCCGCCTCGCAACTTGCGCGAAGTGATCCCGGATCAGGCGCAGTTCCCGCTCGCGGTAGCGACGAGCTTCATCATGGCTAGTCTTGGATACAGCTTGATGGGTGAGCTCACGGGTGGCGAGCTCGCTGCCGTCAGTCGCAGCCAAGACACGTGGGGGGAAATTTCTCTCCTGGCGGGCTGGAGAGTGTGAGTAGCTTTGTGACATGCGCTGTACGAGGAAGATAAAATGCTGACGAGCTCTTCAGGCTTGAGCTGGCGCTTTCATGGTATGGCAAGCTGGATAGCTTGGATGTTGCGACGCTGGATCTGCTGTCGCATGGCCCTCACGTCAGTATACCCAACCTCATCTCCAGAGTGGAGGTCAATAGATCTTGAATGTGCACAAGGCTGACCTCATTGCAAGTATTATCTCCTGTCGACTTTTTACAGCCTCAGCCCATCCACAGCGCTCTTCGCTTTGGCCATTGACGTCGCCTCTGTCGCCGTTCCCTTTTACCTGCTCAGGCCGCTTTCTACAATCCATACGCCTTCGGCCGCCGCCGCCGCCGGCCTGCCCAATCGTGAGCTCCTCGACCTGCCGCTCCAGACGTACACTGCTGCCCTGGCAACTGGCATATACACTGTGGTGCTCGTTCTGTCGTCGCGTTTCATCCTCCCGCGGATTCTTGTCGTTTACTACTCAGGCGTGCCGACCCTCGAACCCGCCTACAACGCCTCGTACGCTTCCATCCTCCCCGTGACGCTGCTATTTGGTATCGCGGCCAGCACATTTATCTTTGCACCATTCGCGACGACAGCACGCGCCAAGGAGGACGATAATATTGACGAGTTCGACCCAGTCGCTGCGTCTCTCGGGGAGACTGTCTGGTGGAACGTCTGGGGTTACACGGCCAAGACCAAGGTGGTGATCCGGCGGACGGTGGTGGCCGCCTTTGTCGCTGCGACGAACACGTTTCTCGCCTCGTCCAAGACTCTGTATGGAGTCGACTCCGCCGGCGCTGCCGTGTACGCGGGCGTCTGGGCGTTTGCAGCTCTATGCACGGGCGTCGGTCTTGGCTTTGTGGGCGGAGAGTGATGATGAGAAATGTCCCAGATGATCAACTTAACGAGAAATCAGCCTTGCGAAGACAAAGTTGACGGGGCCCTGGTTCGATGTTTGAGCTGGTCAGTGGCTAGGACAAGGGATGTTCACACCATCTTGACGGGGAATGTGAGACGGAAGAATATGGTTGGAATGCGCCGGTTTCCTGTTTTGTTAAACGTAGTCGGAATGGGATTTAAGGCTTCCCCCTGGGACTTGGTTGTATCTGGTGTGGTGGTCTGGTTACTTGTTGATGTCATGGTCGAGACATTCTTCTTCTGTTGTCCAGGAGCCAGGCATCCATATTTTCACCCATTTCTATGTCAATGTACGAATATCGTCATCAAGGAGTTTCTTTTCGAATCTCTGACTGTCCGGAACGATGCATTGCACGAGAATACTAGAGTCATTCATTTCGAGAATCAGCCAAAGGTGACTGACTGAGTGCAGCATTCAACGAGGATTCACGATTAGCACGTGCCAGCAAACGGTACGATCGACCAGATAGAGATGTTTGAATAAGACGTCACTGACTGCCGATATGGATGACTTGTCTCCTTCAGACATCAAGAGAGGAGACATCCCTGTGGCATTGCCGAGTTAGGCAACCATAGCGGCCAACCTGGAGATTGCTTGGCGTGTTCTAGAAATATAATCCGGGGGCGTGCGTTGCAGCGGGCGGGAGGGCGCATTAATAAGGCAAGCGGCTTGTCTTTCGTAGGGCTGATGGCGATATGCAGGCGGGTGTAACCATGTGAGCGTCTTAGCATGAATAATTCCAGGTTGTCATATTAAGGAGCCAGAATTTAGACGTTGTCTCTGCTGTTCAGGGCACATAGCCTCGGGCGGTTCGCGGGCGGTTCGCGGGCGCCGTTGTTAATACGAGTCAAGATTTGTATACGTACTAGAGCCTTACCTGGGACTAAAATCGCCCGGAAACTAAGAAGATAGGTTGATTGTCGACCTTTTAAACCCGTAATTCCGCTCTTACGGTCCGGTCCCTATGAGCAGAAAGAGAAGCCTACCTACAGGCGGGAGAGAAGATGCAACAGAGAAGACGCCGCTTTGATTGCCCGGGATGGGCATGCGTGTTATAATCGTTTAGTCCTACCCATCTCGTCTATTAAGTATATCCCTCCTAGGGGTTATGTTAGACCGGTTAGATTAAGCCATACGGTCTAGTCGGACTAAGCCATACCGTCCAGCCATACAGGATTGGGCTGACACCCCCAACAATCCTGGAGGCTGCGCCCTAGAGATCCGGGGAGCCTGTGATCCCTGCTGGCTCCAACTGCCGGGGTTCTGTGGCTTCGGTAGGCGTAGGGCTACTGAATGACACATTGTAATCCATCTTGCAAGACTGTTGAACGATAGGTAGGCACTTGTACGGGTAGCAACAGGCGTGTATGATAGGGCCCGTCAACGGCTCAGGCGCAGTCTGTCGCTTGCAAGGACTGTCGCCTGTTGAAAGCCCCGTAATGGTGCCAAACCTCGGACGTCTCCACCGAGTATGCCTCGCCGAGGTGTGTGAAGGCATCACTCTCGTCACTCGATTTGCTTGGTATCCTCTGTCTAGAGCGCCAAGTCTCTTGTCACACGCTCACGCCGGTATAACTAATACGTAGAGGAGCGCAAGAGCTAAAGAAAGAACATGGAATTACTCCACCTCCATTCCTCCACGCCCTGAAACTGAAAGCTCAATAAGGCCCGGGAGAACCGGGGTAAAGTCACACCGAAGAACTACTATTATGGGCATCTTAGATCCTCCCATCTAGGGCTTTGGCGGGCTTAGCTAGAGATTTGACAGATTTCAACTCAAATGCGGCAACCAGGACGAAGTGAATACCGAGGCGTTTGTCGGCAAGGTCCGGCATGACACCGCCATCCAATGGGTCTCGTGCCTGGCTTGAGCAATAAGGGCCGTCTCGTCCTTGGAGGAAACGCCTTATGGCTGGGTCTAGTCTGCAAGGGTTGTGTGCGTGTGCGTGCGTGAGTCTCTCGAGGCTACAATATGCCAGTATGCAGCTTGATCCTTTGCTGCGATTGTTGAAAAGCCAAGTATAAGAGAATCGCGTTTCTCCTGAGGAAGACGCCTCTCAAAATCATCACAGCACATCCATTCTCCAGCAGAGAAACTGCAAGGTTTCTTTTATTGAAATTTCTAAAGACAAAGACAAAGACCACAGGCAAGTAGTTGAGCGCGGTTCACAATGTCGGCCTACTACGGTGCCGGATCCTCTTCTTCCTACTCCACTCCACCGGCCTTTAAGAGGTCGAGGAGTATCAAGAGCGACAATGAGATCAATCTCCATGGGCCCATTGAGGTCGTGGGCTCTGTCAAGTCTGGAAGCAGCATCAACATGGAGGGGGACGTGATTGTCAGAGACAAGATTGACGCCTACGGAGCCATTGGGATGAATGGAAGCATACGCTGCGAGTGAGTATATTCTCTTCACATTGATTGGGACCCTGAAAGCTAACAAAGCACAAAAAGCGGAAGAATCAAGGCGTACGGAAGCATTCTGGTATCTGGATATCTGGTTGCCAATGATAAGATCAAAGGATACGGAAAGTTGAAGGTCGTCGGAACGCTTGAAGGAACCGACTTGGAGATTTACGGAAACGTGAGCATCACAGGATTACTGTATGTCAATCGAGAGAGCTTTACTACTGGACAATATGCTAACATGATAATTAGGAGATGTAAGCGTCTTGTTGTCTACGGAAACTTGACGCTGATCGGGGCCGACTCTGCATACTACGTCGAAGAGTCTGAGCAAATTGCTGGAGCGACCATGATGAGGGAGGCGGAACCTGACTGGGACTGGTAGCGGATGATATGATGGTTTTTTGTAAGAGACGGACCTTTGTGATATTCTGGTTTCTTTTGGGGGGGGGTTGACGATTATGACTGGTAACGGCCGAGATATTTGTATTGTCATAGATTGGGGTATAAGGAGCATTGGGTTATAACGATGGTTGGCAGACAGACTTTTACGATATGGAGTTGGGCGTTTAAGTAGACTATTTTGCGGTCTTATTCAGAATGATTGGTTTCAACAGGGCATAGAATGACTGGAGCTGTTAAGTTGGACATGATGAGATGGAAACGAGTTTGAGGACTAGAGAATACACAGACCAATTGGATCACCATCACCAACTTCAGGAATTGGCAAAATAATTGCTGATTGCGGTGTCAATTGCCATGTTCGCCAAGATCCAGGCTCCCGTTACTTTCATGAACTAGGACTGTCATGTGCAACTGAACTCGTAGGCCATCATCATGAGACTCGTCCTACCATCATGACTCCTGCTAGGCAGCTTCGCCCTGAAATCCGCTAAGACGCGGAGAGCATTTCAAGGTGATTCACTGTCGCCTGAACGAAGTATAGAATGCAGACAGCTAGCATAAACTATTTTAAACCAGTCACATCAATTTCGTACTGCAGCCTGATGATGATTGTCCTATATTTATTAGTGGCTGAGTTGGAGTCATGCCGAGGAAATGTGTGATGACTCAGGCATCACATGATCAATCCCCCAGGATGCTCCGCTCGTGCACGGACTACTGCCCGTTCCTGGTGCGCTCACTGTGTAATTACCGGCTTGCGCAAGCGCAACTTGTTGACTTATCGACCGCTTTCGCGCCCTTGACACTTCGACGCGCCAGACACCCGCGCCATCAGATGGCATCTCCAACATCAACATTATAGCGTGCATACTCTCGCTCGCGACGTGATTGATTTAGGCGACCTTCGAAGGGGCCGTAGGCTCTGGCCGACACGATGGCCGCCGCGGTAGAACCAGAAGCCGACACCAAGATGGAGGACGTCTCGCCCAAGGACCAGACCTCGATGGAGCAATCAATCACCAAGTCGCTTGGGCGGATTGAAAATGGGACTGTGCCGCTCCAACCTCGCGCTGATCCCGACGCGCAGACCACCATCACCGATTTTCTTGACTTTACCGATTACCTTCCCTCCGACATTGTGCGGTCCCTCACCCTCATCGGGAAGCTCGATCAATCGTACGCGAATGCCTCACACAAGGTCGATGAACTGACCACCGTCTGGGGCCGCCTGCCCACTCTCCCTGCGGATGAGCGCCCGACGCCGGTGCAGCTCCGGGCGGATATCTCTGAGCATCTGGAGCAGGCGGTTAACTCTAGAGTCTTTGCCCATGCTGAGGCTGTAACGATGTCGGGGAACGTGCATAGGCACTATAACAAGGCCAAAATTTTACTCGCAAAGCTGCAGAAGATGCTGGATAACTATCCGACCGAGGAAACCAAGAACTTGGTTCTATCAAAATCGCCGCAGATGGCCAGGAACAAGCTGGGCGTCAAGGCTGGAGGAGACGGGGGGCAGAAGCCCCGACGTTCGCAAGTTCCGAGAATCATTGTACCTGGCGAGGTACTGGCGCCATACGATCTTGAATACGATACTTTCACCGACGAAAGCGATGTGAGCTCCGACGAGGAATCAGATA
Source organism: Fusarium cyanostomum (assembly GCA_014824385.1). Lineage (NCBI taxonomy): Eukaryota > Fungi > Ascomycota > Sordariomycetes > Hypocreales > Nectriaceae > Fusarium > Fusarium cyanostomum. The sequence continues at coordinate 66,986 of JABCKW010000489.1, forward strand.
CGCCCGCACCAGGCCGAAGAACGCCAGCGCCTGCACCACGGATCAAGCTTGTCACCAACAAAACCCCAAAGACACCGAGTCGCCTCGCGCGTCCGGTCACCTATCCCACGGCAGCTCTAAGCCAAGCCGCTGCCGCTAATAACGCAGCGCTGCTTCATCCGCCGCCCGAGAACGCAACCATTGGCAGCTCTGATGCTCCGTGGTTGCAGCTTACTCAATATGAGCTGGCCAAGCTGCGGAAACGGATGAAGAAGAATGCGACATGGACGCCGAGCGAGACGATGATTGCTCGAGAGCTCAAGGCTCTTGGTCGTGGTCCTGACGCGTACCATGAGGCCAAGAAGAAGGCTGAGGAAGAAGGAAAAGCGTTTGAGCCTCCAGTTCCCAAGCCAATTGTGGATGACGAGTCGGGTGAGAAACAACTCCCGGCTGGCGCTATCAGCGCTGACACTTTGGCTGCTGAAGAGGTTCCCACAAGCAATCGAGGCATGAAGCTCAATGAGGCCAAGAAACTGAAAAGGGAGGCCCTCGCCAAGCTTGCTGCAGAAGAGGCGGAAGAGTCGGCAAGGAAGATGGCTGAGGCGGCTAAGCTATTCCTCGGAAATGGCAATAACAACAATAACGGGAACAATGGAAACAAAAAGTCATCTACATCTGAAGCCTCAAAGGAGACCCCCAAGTCTACGAAGACTAGGGCTGCTTCACGATCGACGAAGCGAAAGAGAGAGCCAGAAGCTGAGGAAGCCAACAACACCCATGAGAACAATGAAAGTCAGTCCCTGCGGCCACAGGTCAAGCGCACCAAGACGGAGACACCAGTTCCACCACCTCAACGTCTTACTATGAACCACAGCAAGGGACCGACCCCTGAAAACACAGCACCGACTTCTCTAACGACGTCTGGAGATCATCCCGCAGTGACACACGCTGAAACGCCCGTCCCTATACCCATCCCAGGCTCGTCCATGACTACTAGAGCAGCAAAGTCTCCGACGCCCAACCCCTCTAACTCAACTACAGCATCCACCGCAGCTCCTACTAAACCTCCTCCACATGAGACTCCAGTTCCCCTCCCTATTCCTGAGCCGCGAAAGTCAGCAACGCCAGTGCTGCCTCCAGTGAGAGAGAATATTAAGCGAGAAACTCGGGGCGATGCAGCGAAACGGTCGCAGCAGACGCACCAGCACCAGCACCAGCCACAACGGCTCCAGGAGCCGCCTCAAGAGCAACAGCAACCAGAACGGCAACATTCCCAACCGCCTCAACCCCAGCAGGCTGCAGCCCCCCCTCCACAGCCCTCTCAGCTTGCCCCTGAAGCAGCAAACAAGCAGGTCTCCCCGCGAGCCCCAACACCACGATTAACTCCCGGTCCCGATAGCCTCACTCTCCGCCGACCAAGCTCTCGAGGTAAAGCTGCGAGTCAAGAGCCACAGCCCTCGTTAGCTGCGGATCGGCCACGGCGGGCGAGCACTGCTCGCAACACCCCCGCCCCCGAGCCCCGGCCACCGAGGCGAACCAAGCGTCCTGCCCCCGGCGTTGTTAGTACCACAAACAGTGGCGGGAATAGCGCTGTTGGTAAGCGAAAGGCGGCGCCTAAAAAGAAGGCTCGTCCGAAACGCGACAAGGGGCCCGCGGAAATAGAGATGGAGGAGGTGGACGACGAGGGAAACCCAATCGACCCTAATGAGCCAAGATACTGCCTCTGTAATGGAGTCAGCTTCGGCCGAATGATCCTATGCGAAAACTCCGACGTAAGCGGCTCCTCAGCCACACATCCACATTCATTCTCCGCCTCAGCAACGTGCAGAAAGCAAGCAAACAGACAACTGACACAAAAGCAGAACTGCAAGCAGGAGTGGTTCCACCTCGAGTGTGTCGGGCTCAAGGATATACCCGCGCGGACGACCAAGTGGTACTGTCCCGAGTGCCGGGTGCTCCTTAACATTGGGGAGAAGGGCGAAGTTAGTGCGCGAGGCGTGAAGATGTAGGACGACTACGACAGCGACATTTGGGAGTTTAAGGGATAAATTGCAGTGGAGAGTTGAATGGCGTAGGTTGGAATGATAGTTAGAGAATGATGCTTGTTAGAGGAGTTCCATGAAAAGAACTCCTAGGAGAGAATGATACCCTAACTTTTTTCTTGAATATACTCACAATTCGGCATCTTTTCATCGTGCGTGGACTTGTTCACGTAGCAACTTGTTGAGTTTTTCTGGGCTGCAGCAACTGTGGTACTTAACAAGTAATAATCAGGTCTTCTTCAACAAAGCGTAATTGGTTTAGTGGTAAAATTCTCCGTTGCCATCCGAGCAGCGTCGGGGAGCCCTGGGTTCGATTCCCAGATTACGCAATATCCATTAATTTTGCCGTTTGAGGCATCATTCGAACTTTTTGTAGTGACTGTGTTGAGTTCCAGGTGTTTCTAGTGGTGATTGGTGTTGTGTTGTCGGAACAAAGTTGAAGTTGTCCCAATGAAAGAAGGTGATTCCGCACGATGTACCTTCCGTCTCCTTGTGAGACGTTCTTAGCACCGCGTTTCTTATACCCTTGCCTCATTTTATTATAAAGCTCTGACTACCTACCTATGTATTATTCAGTCAGCTCAGAGCCCTAACCTAAGTTTACTGCTGTCTTGAATTGGAGAGTTGGTAAAGTATATAGAGCAGAAGGGCAACTATAGGAACTCTGGCTTCAACAGCGACAGGTGTCACACAGCAAAAGACAAATGTCCCTTGCTGGTTAGCTAGGGCACCTTATATTGCAACAACAGGAAATACTATCCAGCCTCTTCCAGCAACAAGGAAACATGCTCAACAAGCCCAAGCCGTTCAAGTAGAGGCCCACCTCGGATGCCACACGTCGCTTGGTGTTGATCAGTTCTTTAGATCTCTGTTGGTGCAACAGCGACTAATGACTTGGTCGATTTTCCCCGAGGTAGCTACTAAGGATTGGAATTCCGACGAGGAGCTGTTAATATCTTGCAGTTTGGTAACTCTTAAACTATCCCTGATGATGGTTAATAACGACGGTGATAAATTGAGCATGATATAACCTAGGCACGCAATAAAATATTAACGTTGGGGATTTACTACCAAATTAAATATAAAAAGCTAAATGATTTCTGAGATTGGGATATACACTTTTACTAGCTATACCATAGGGGCATTTATTTTCGTCTCTCTGTTTTTCTACGACGCCTGACCATTCTCGATAATAATTCCCATGCCCAGATTATAATCCCCTATTCTGAATTCCATTGCCCGGTTGTAATCCTGTCGTGTAATGCTCATGTTCATCCTCCGACTCTAACTCTCCTGGTCGTTCTTCCGCTCCAGCCCTTAGAGCTTCTTTGCCTGGTCATCCTTTAAATCTTGGATTTGACTAGCATAAACCTGCTCTAAATATAGTCTGGGGCTTGTCAAAGATATGACTTCAAAGAGGAGCGACAGCGATTGACTCATTCTCATCGGGGTGACTGACGCTGGAGTTGTGGCTTTTCGCCTATTTGCCTCGGCAGACTGTCCAGTCACATAGGTATGATTCTGCAGATCTGCGCTCGACGACGATTCCTAGAGGCTAATACAACCACAGGACAAAAGTCTGGAATAAGATATGCGTGCGCCGGCAAATAACATAGAAATAAATTATTCTACATAGGGCGATTAAAGGTGGGCTGTGTTGTCACAATTGCTAACTAAACACGGAGTAAACACTACCACAAACAAGCAGGATTAATAAACCACATCATCACACACATAACAATCAGAACCTGAAAAAAAAGTATTAACTTTAATCGAGGTCAAAAAATGATTCTCCGGTACAGGGAATCGAACCCTGGGCTCCGCGGTACTGATCCCTCAGATAATGAGAGCGCGAAATGTTAGCCACTACACCATACCGGATTGATCGGCTGATTATTGAAATCCTGTGCATCTCAAATTATTCAAGTACTTAGTTCTGGTAACTGATCTTAACCTCAATGGTTCTTTGGCTAGGTACCTTATGTACTTGACCTGAAATCCCGACCTGAAATTACCACTCGATGCTGGCAAAGTGGTTCCTTGGAGTTGAGGTTTGTTAAAGCGCAGGGAATGGACGACTATCTCAGCCCTGTCTACCTAGTTCAAGTTAATGCATGGCGGGACCGCCACCTTCATGTCATAAAGATCATTCCAGAAAGAAATACCCACGGTAACTTTCCTAAGCTTCGTTGGCGGCAACCACGATCCACTTCCAGAGGATACTGTAGCAATTGCATCATGCTGTGTCAAACTCCGTACTGTATTTCTAAATTAAATAGAGGGCAGGGTTCGCCAGCTGCATACTTAGTCTAATTTCATGATCACCAAATTTTTGTCAACATCTGAACACACGCAGCCTCGCAAAGACTTATGATGGCAGAGAACGTACCGGATAGATATGTACCCCAATACGCAACACATGATGATTGGGATGACCGAGACCTCCAAAGCTTCGTGACGGATTTCTATCGCCTTTCTGATAACCCCGAGGAGAATCAACGATGGGTCAACTCTTTCACGGAAGATGCACGCGTGCAGATTGGCGCCGACAAGGCGCAAGGCTTTAAAGGTTGGTTATCTCGGACTCTGACGAGTTATAACCCTATACGCATTCATCAATTCAACAAACTGTTGGGATGTTAAGCTGATAAACTGGACGACTAGAAATCACCGACTTCCGCACTCGGATGTGGGCGCACATCCAGGACCGTAAACACACGGTGCTCAAGGTGTTTCCCGGGCGGTTCACCGGCTCTGACGCATCGGAACGTGAGTGCATGCTGCTCGGAGAGGCGAGCTTCTTGACGCGAGACGGGAGAACGATTGAGACTGCTTGGTCGGCACATGCGGTGGTAAAGCGGGTGCAGGGCGAGTGGAGGTTTGCGCGGTATCGAGTCTGGATCCAGAACGACTCTTTTATGAGCCCGGAGCATTGAAATTGTGTATGCATAGCCCGTAGTTTTATGAAGTAACTTGATGGCATTTTGAGTTCAAGCCCAGCGCCTCTGTTGGATACTGTTCAACCCCGTACGTCATCGGGAAAGCCGATGGAGGAAAGGATTCCAAGCCGTTGTCGAATGGCAAAGCTCCGGATCACCACGCCGGTTGACGGAAAGCTCTGGCAGGGGAAGGGCAGACGGGAGGGTTAGATAAAGAAACACTACCAGCACGCCCCGGGCGTAATCGTCACCATCCATCGCCGCAACGTTTCTGGGGCGCTCGACTCCCGTCTACTCCGTCATTATCGAGGGCCCACGCTTCCACGATCTGCTAATCTGGGATATCGCGCCCTGGTGATGAGAGGCACAGCGAGGCTGATGGCGTAGATGGCAAAGCTCACCTGACCCACGGTCACGGCGTAGAATCATGTGGCTTGCCTGGTCTGATGGATGGTGGATGGACCACGGTGGTTTGGCATCTGGGGGGAATGATGGCGGATCATGATGACTATGATGATTATTACATGGGCTGAATTGGTACCTGGGACCAATCTCCTTGGATCGATAGATACAGTCAGTCGTCATCAACAATAACAACAACAACAATAGGTAGTTAGCATCTTGTTCAGCGGACTGCGTTTGCTACGCGCCCAGAACATCCATCCAGGTTTCTTGATTCTGCGGCGCGGTTCATCATGCCGCTTCGGTCTGGGGCAGCCGTGGCCAGGTTCCGGATACGTACCCCAGGCATCCTCCAGCGCATGAACCCCCCGCGCGGACGGTCTTGTCCCGAGACTCACACAGTTGCGAGAGCTGACGAAGTCGAGAACCATGCGCCTTTACCGCCTGCTGCGATTGTCTTACTCGACTCTGACTGTGCCAATCAGTCCTCGCTAGCCAGCACCCCGGTGCGAAAAAGAAACACCGGACAGTATGGGCTAGAAATGCAGCAGTTCAGTTCGACGTGCCTGACCTGACAGGACGAGCCGCGCAGATCCGGCTGGCTTGCTCTGATATGATATGTACCCGCCTTGCCTTATCACTTAGGTTCCCGGAGGGGCTGAGGTACCGCTCCCTTATCGCTCCACGTAACCCAGCCCCCCACTAGCCCGCTAATGCCCACCCAAAACTGCCCGGTGCTAGAACAACCTCGGATTCGCTACAGGGCATGTGGTCCCCTATTACGCTCCCGACACCCCCCGTAGCGTTCCCCTCCAAGACCCCGCGTCACCTTGAGTTGTCCATCCGCAGCTCCCCCTGCCTTACACCATGCACCTCGGGGTGACTCCCATCGACCAGATCCCTTCAGCTTTCAACGACTCTCTTCTTTCATTCCAAACTTTCAGTGCACGACTACACGATACAAGCATCAAACAAGCGTCTGACAATTTCTTTTTACTTCCAACTCTCTGACGATCTTTGGCTCTATTTTCTTTCTTTTTATATTTTGTATAGACTACGGCGACGAAGCTGGCCTACGCCGCTGCCCGAGCAAACTCCCGCACCCCGCCGTTCATTCGCAACCAAACTAACTTGCACCTTACCACGGGCACGGTACTTCCCTGCAACTCATCAGCCCCTCGATCTGTGCGAGTTGCTCCTTCTGGCGCCATTGCCTTGGCCTCGACGCGATACAAGGACACAGACTTTGAATCTAAACAAGTGCCGGCGTCACCTCTACTCTGCGAGAGTCGATTTGACGCCTCTTTTCTGGCAACCACGTTCTGCGGAAACGCGAACGGCTTTAGGGGCAGGAAACTGCTCCGACGCTTCTCCAAGTCTCATTGAATGCCTTGTATGTTGTACCTCGTTTCTTCCTCCATCCTCCCCCCTCCATCGGCCTTTGTCCCTGGAATCTACCTGTGCAACGCGCGCTCCGTTAGATAAACGGGAGAGCTGATCATGACCCTTTCATCAGCCTCCAAGAGTAGGAAACATGCCAAAGAGAGTGGCGGCATCGCCGCGGCCGTGACAAAGCAAACAGCTGGAAAGTTCGCGTGAGTCCCTCTCTGGCCGCATGACTTCCCTATCACCACTCAAGTACCTGGCTGACCCGCTGTCATGTAGCAATAGCAACAACAGTAACAACGGCAGCAAGGACAGCGGCAACACTGACGCCAACAGTGGAGGCAGCAACAAGAGCAAGAGTTCTTCTACTTCCGTCTCTTCTACGCCTCCGGCCGACACCCCCGAATTCAAACCCTCTTCAGGCCCTGACAATGTTAACCCTGCTGTCTCCCCTATGCTGGCTGCTTTGTCCACGACTCCAGTATCTGCAAGCACAGCGCTGAGCATGAATAACGAGTGGATGAGGAGCGGCATGGCCGGCTCTCCAGGTAACTTGATTAGTATCATGGGTGATTCACCTCCGACCCAGCCGTCTTCCTATGAAGATCCAAGTCGACTGCATCATGGATGGGCTGCCCAGCGACCTTACATGAGTCCATCTCCCGCCTCACTGTCTCCGCCCAACCATAGTCGACGACCCTTGAGCTTCCAGATGGAGACCCAATATCAATCGCCCGAGACTCCACCCCTGAGTGCACATTACCGTCGCGGCTCTGTAAACTCTCCTTTCCCCGGTTCGAGAATGGGAGGCCAACCGCCACTTCCCCCCCACCAGCCCCAGGCACACTTTTACGGCGTTCCGGACATCGACCTCAACATAGTACCTAACTCGGGTATGAAAGCTGGCGAACGAGGCTACTTCTTTGGCTTTGATAAGCTCGCTGAGTGTCCCGGCTTTCCTGCTAGCCCCAGCAACGTCGTTCTTGCAGGATATGAAGGTGGTTTAGATGTGTATGCTATCGGAAAGAGAGGCCTTGAGCCTGTGGCAAGTCTCAAGGGTCTACGAGGAGGCGTTCATCATGCCAAGATTCTCCCATGGACGCTGGATAACGACAAGGAGTCACTATTCCCCCTCGTGGCAGTGGTGCTCCACGGACCTGTTCTGCCGTCGACTGCCCCGAGAGCGCCCGCGCAAGACGATGGTGCAAGCCCCAGACCAGATGAAGCGGCGAGTCCTCGATCGATTTTCACTCACCAGGAGGGCTTCCAGGGACGACAGCCCATCGACGCCTATCAGACTTCTGTCGAAATCTACTCACTCAAGACGAACCAGCCCGTCGACGTGTTGCTCCAAGCGCCAAAGATACCTATAAATCCTGAGATCTCCGTCACAAACCCCATCTTTAGGCCTCCCCCGCCTAGCGGCTCTTTCATGATTCGGGCAGACGCCGGCACGCTCGCGGTGTGCTCGGGCATCACTGGTGAATGCTGGGTGTATCTGCAACTTTTGGAGAATCAGAATGGTCATATCTTTACATGCGTCGGCAAAATTTGGACCAGCCTTCAGCAGAGCCATCGCGGTGAGGTGCCGGAGGAGGCTGATAAGACACGGTCTTCGTCCGCTCTTCCTCGACCAAATCCTCAAACGCCAATCTTGGCAATCAATGGACGATGGGTCGCCTACTGTCCCTCAGCTCCGTCGTCTCAGGTCTCGCTCAGAGCCCATGTGCCCCTGCCCATCTTGGGCAAGGCGCCTGGACTCGCCAGCGTTACGCCACCGCAGCTGCCTACGACTTCTGCGTTGGTAGATCTACCCATATCAGACAGTGTCGTCAACAAAATCATGCGGGAGACGACCCAGGAGCTGATCCAGGGCGCCAAATGGGTTGGCCAGCAAGGCTTGCAGGCTTGGAACTCGTACTGGAATAAGTCGTCAAGCCCACAACTACAGCCTCAACAGACCCGCTCTCCACCTCAACACTGGGCTGGCACTCGGTCTCCTCACGGCGATCCCAGCCAGTTCCCCCCCACTCATGGTTCTGCTGGTCAGGCCGTAGCCAAGGAGCCAGGACTAGTGTCAATCATTGACGCCGAGTCACTCCCTTCTTCGCCCTCAATTCATCCATTAACCACGTTTGCAACTCCGTTGGGATGTAGTTTCCTCTCGTTCTCTCCGTCGTCCCTGGCTCTTTTCACCGCCAGCAGCAAAGGAGATGTCCAGACGGTTTGGGACCTTCTGCGTATCCAACATACCAGATCGTCCCCTCTTCAGGCAACAGTTGCGCCAAACACGAGCACAGGACCTCAGGTTCGCCAGATCGCCCAGTTTTCACGAATGACTGTCGCACGCATCGTCGATGTTGCTTGGACACAGGCGCAGGGCGAGCGGCTAGCCATGGTGACGGAGCGTGGCACCGTTCATCTCCTTGATATGCCGTCGAGCGCATTCATGTGGCCCGCTCCCCGTCGCCGCAAAGCCGCCCTAGAGAGTGGCACTGCAACACCAGAGCAATCCAATACCGCAGTTTCATTAGCAACGGGCGCTTTTGGTGCAGCGTACCAGGCCGCGAAACCTTTTGTAACACGACCCCGCCGCAGCAGCGCCAATGTGCCCGGCGTGACTGGTAACACTCTCAAAGACTCAGCGGCTATGGGAGGACGAGTCATTGCTGCTAGCATCAGTAGCTCGCTGGGAAAGACGGGAACTGCAATCAACCAGCTTCGACATACGGGAGAGAACAGAGTCTCATTGCCGCCGAGCTCGAGCCTGCCATCGGCATCCTGCGTGACCTGGATCAGGAGCCGGAAGCACCAGGGACTCTACGTGGTTGGAGATGGCTTGGTGAGGGCGTTCTCTTGTAGGACTCGCCGGTCTAGTGTGCAGGCCGGCAGGCGAGTAACACGGGCCAGCAGATACCACGACTACAACGTGCCGATCTTACCCAACGACCTCGTTGCTCCGGCTGTGCGGCAGGTGGTGGACCTGGGTGCTCCAGAGGAGATTCTTGATCTCTCAGATCGCGAGATGGATGCTGGAAACACGTTGACACTCAATGCGCGACCCCGGGTGGCCTCGACAGACCATAGTATCGAATCCTCGATCCCCCAGGCTGAGATAGAATCCAGCGCGCCATATCAGCCTTTCCACACTGACCGTCGAGTGACTCTGTGCGAGTACAGTCGAGGCACAGCCGAGCAATTGGAGGTAGTCTCCGCCATTTTTGCCGGGTCGAGTCTAGAAGAAAATACAGCATCAAAGAAAAAGAAGAAGCAGGGGCAACCCGTGGAATCAGGTGCATCTCGCGAGGCGTCGAATGCGACAGCTTGGGCTTTCGGGCAGAATATTCCCGTGGTGCGACTGGACTTGGGTTTGCCGGCTGTTGCCGAGGAGGAATACGGCGACCCCGATGACCATCTCGCTCTGCCCCAATCTGCAATGGAGCGCGTGATGCAGTATGGTGATGAGGAGCAAATCGTGGTGACTACGAGGAGACGACGCGGAGCTCAGGGTGGAAGCCAAGGGGAGGATGGCTTCTTTGAGGATGACTGCGAAGTTCTAGATTTTGCAGATCAGAGAGTGTAAGTAAGATGATGCAACGTAAGTCTACTGGGGCAGGCAACACATGAAGCGCGGCTTGAGGCTCGAGATGCGGACTGCTTTGCTTTGCTTTTTCGTATGCATGCTAGGGGATGGAATTGTCCATTGCTTAAGCTGTTTGGTAACACGGAGCAAAGTTGGTGATCCATGCCCGGCATGGATGGCTGAATTCAACCTCACTCATGGGGTCTGTATCGTTGGAGTTGTCTGATTCTGGTCTGTTGGGCACATTGCTAGTACGGAAGAAACACTCTTTAGCACGGCATTTGTTTAGCAGGTGATATGGCCTAATTAAATAGAAACAGATTAGATACCCATTTCTCCGTATTGGTATTTTTTCCTGTGCCACGCAATGACACGCGGGAGTCTGGGGTTTCAGCCGCATACTGTCCCATGGTATGATTAGAATGGTGGATCATCTAGGCAGAGCCTCGCCAGAGATGCCGCCTTGAACAATTACAAAGTATATCTACCGACATGTTGGTCGTCTAGTTCGTCTTTTTGGCCGCAGCCTTGGCCTTGGCGGCCTTCTTTTGGTTGCTTCGAATCATGACCATGCCGAGGAAGGAGCCCACAACAGCGGAACCGAGGAGGATGATGATGACGGGGATACGGATAGCCCAAACGCGAGGAGGAAAGAAGTTCTGGAGCGGATGGTCGTTGTCGACAAAGGGCTGAGACATTTGTTAACTCCCATACATACACATATAAATATACGCATGAGCGCAGAGGGTAAAATCGCATATCGAGATCAGGAGAAAGCAATGAGGGGCACAACTCACCATGAGCAGGGTCCAGATGGTGTAGTAGGTGAAGACGACGGAGGCGGCCACGAGCATGGCGAGACCAACGATTTTGTCCAACTGCGAAGCCAAGATCAAGTTAGTCAAACGAGAACATGGAAGCGAGGGGCTGTTGGGGAGATGCGCGCTGAGCTTGTCCGTACGAAGCGCGTAAAGGGGACAGCGTGTAAACCAGGACCAGGACCAGGACCAGGACCAGACAGACAGGGAGCTACTGACCATTGTCGAAGGCACGTAAGGCGAGCGAGCGAAGCTGAGCTGGAAGGAAGTTAAACAGAGCGTCGTTGAAGGCGGTGATGGGGGTTGAGAGGGTGGGAATGGAACGAAACTGGATGTACCTGTCGAGAAGTCCAGCCTGTCCAAAATTTGGAGCAACGCGATTTCAGGAGGTGACGATGTGCTGCTGGTCTAGAATTGAGTGGATCAAGCGCCACAGCACAGCCACGGGGATGATGGTCTAGTTGCCTTCAGAACAAGCACTTGTGTGGCTTGACAGCCTCGCTGGCCTGTGCGCCAACTTTTTTTCTGCCTTTAGGTTCAAGTAAGTCTCTCTAGTCGCGCTGCAGCCCCAGGCTTGAGCCAGCGACGACATCTTCCGTCGAGGAACTTCTGTTCGCCTGCCTCCGCAACACCATCAGTCCCAGGAGCAGCAATAGATACGACATCACCATCGACGCGACTGCGACTCTATCGACGATGGCATCCGCCGAAGTCGACATTCCCCGTCGCGAGCGCGACCGCGGCGACAAGCGCGATGGCGACTCTTACCGCCCCGTCAGGGCACCGCGATCTCCATCCCCTTCACGAGCCCGCGAGCCGGTCCCCGTTCGGACGGAGGAGGAGAAGCAGGCTGCTGCGAAGGCCGAGTATGAGAAGTTGCTCACGATGCGATCCGGCGGTACCTACATCCCTCCTGCGAGGCTGCGCGCGCTTCAGGCCCAGATAACGGACAAGACGAGCAAGGAGTACCAGCGCATGGCGTGGGAAGCGCTCAAGAAGAGTATCAACGGTCTGATCAACAAAGTCAACACAGCAAACATCAAGTACATCGTTCCCGAGCTGTTTGGCGAGAATCTCGTCCGTGGCCGAGGTCTATTTTGTCGATCCATGATGAAAGCTCAGGCGGCCAGTTTGCCCTTTACGCCTATCTACGCCGCCATGGCCGCCATCGTCAACACCAAGCTACCTCAAGTTGGTGAGCTACTCGTCCGTCGCCTCGTCATGCAGTTCCGCAAGGGCTTCAAGCGCAACGACAAGGCCGTCTGCCTCTCATCCACCACCTTCCTCGCCCACCTCATCAACCAGCAGGTCCAGCACGAAATGTTAGCCGGCCATATCTTACTTCTATTGCTACACAAGCCTACTGATGACGGTGTTGAGATTGCGGTTGGCTTTTGTCGTGAGGTCGGACAGTATCTGGAGGAGATGCAGCCGTCCATCTCCATGGCTGTTTTCGATCAGTTTCGGAACATTTTGCACGAGGCCGATATCGACAAGCGAACACAGTATATGATCGAGGTGCTATTCCAGGTGCGCAAGGACAAGTTCAAGGACAACCCTGCCGTCAAGGAGGAGCTAGATTTGGTTGAAGAGGAGGATCAGATTACCCATCAAGTCGAGCTGGAGGGCGAGATTGAAGTGCAGGATGGACTCAACATTTTCAAATTTGACCCGGAATGGGAGGAGCACGAAGAGGCGTACAAGAAGCTTAAAGCCGAGATTCTAGGCGAGGGCAGCGACGATGAGGATGACGGCGATGACGAGAACGAGAGTTCATCCGAGGAAGAGGAGGATGAGAAGACGAAGGCTATGGAGATCAAGGACCAGTCCAATGCCGACCTGGTCAATCTGCGCAGAACCATCTACCTCACCATCATGTCCAGCGCCGATCCCGAGGAAGCTGTGCACAAGCTCATGAAGGTCAACCTTCCTGCAGGCCAGGAGCCTGAGCTACCCTCCATGATTGTCGAGTGCTGCTCACAAGAAAAGACATATACCAAGTTCTTTGGAATGATTGCTGAACGCTTCGCCAAGATCAACCGACTTTGGTGCGACCTGTTTGAGCAGGCTTTTGCCAAGTACTACGACACCATTCACCGATACGAGAACAACAAGCTGCGCAATATTGCCATGCTTTTTGGCCACATGTTTGCTTCAGACGCCCTAGGCTGGCACTGCATGTCCGTCATCCACCTCAACGAGGACGAAACCACCTCTAGCAGTCGTATTTTCATCAAGATCCTGTTTCAGTTTGTTTCCGAGGAGATGGGCATGGCTAAGCTGAGGACACGCATGGCCGACGAAACCTTGAGGCCCAGCCTGGAAGGTCTCTTCCCCAAGGACAACCCCCGCAACATCAGATTCTCTATCAACTACTTCACCAGCATTGGAATGGGCGCTCTCACGGAGGAGATGCGAACTCAGCTTCAGAACATGCCCAAGCCGGCCCTGCCCGCTCCACCCGCCGCCGACTCGGACTCGGACTCAGTTTCGAGTTACTCGTCGTATACAGGCTCATCTTACTCACGATCTCGATCACGGTCGCGGACGCCACGCAGGGTCGCTGATCGCGGCCGATCTTCTCGGACTCCGGAGCGGAGGGGTAGGGGACGCTCATACCGCTCATCGCGGTCAAGGTCCTACACAAGGTCCGTTTCTGCGCGAGGAAGGGGACGCAGCAAGTCGTATTCTGCCAGTCCCCCTCGACGAGCTCGTCGGTATACTAGCGAGAGTCGCTCACGACCTCCGGTGCCTCGCGGTGAACGTGGTCGAGCATGCAGCGATTCTTACTCGTCCCGAAGCCGATCACGCTCTCCTCCACCGCGGCAAGCCCGTGGCCGGAGGGACTCTTACGCCTCAGAAGACCGGTCGCCACCTCGCGACAAGCGAAGTCGCTCTTACGGTTCACAGAGTCGGTCTCCTCCTCCCGTGAAAAAGCGGGAGAGATCGCACTCTGACAGCCCGCCCCGCCGAGGACGACCGCGCGGAAACGCCGGTCCAGGCTCGTTCCGGCGGAACAGCTCATCCGTGAGCGACGGGCCGCGGGATAAGCCCAGGCAATACAGTCGCTCGCCTTCATACGGTTCGCGCTCCCCGCCGCCGAGGAGAGCCAAACCCGAGAGCGCGCCAGCTCCTCCGCCGGTGCGCAATGGGGGACGTGGAGATTCGCACTCGCGGCCGCCTAGCCCGCCACGACGCGGAGCGAAGAAGTCGACGAGCCCTGTGCCAGCGAAGAGGAGACGATATAGCGATAGTGTATCGAGGTCGCCGCCGCCGTTGAAACGAGGGCGGCGGGGAAGCTGAAAGCAGAGGGACGACAGGGTGAATGAGACGACAGGGTGAATGAGACGACAGGGTGAATGAGACGACAGGGTGAATGAGACGACAGGGATCAGGTCTTAATGGAGAAAATGGAGAAAATGGACAACATGTACTTAGATTAGGTCGGCCGGGGAGTTGTATCATCAGCGGGACTACCAAAATTGAAAGCTTCCGAGGCCCAGCTTTTTTCGTTCTTATCATTGTTGATCCAGTTTCAGACGGATAGTTCCAGAAACCACTGTTTTCCTCTTATAAGATGTTTGTAGCTGATGAAAGTTTTGAGGTGCCAAGTTCTTTTGCATCTATTACGGAGGCTTTCTACTTGCAGTTCATCAACACGAACCTTGCATCTTGATCCTTTATTTGATCCTTTACTAGCACCGTTTTGCTGCTCTTGCCTCTTGACCATGGTGAAGAAAAGGAATCGTGCTTCTCGACCCGAAGCGTGTCGGCAAACGGCAGCAAGCAAACAAGCCCCCAAGCACGGGCACCCACAACTTCTTTGTTCTACGTCTTCGCTCGCGTCACTCACTTGACTCCCTCCTTATCATTTTCCCCCTCTCATCAATGTAGCCAGTTCTCTGGAGAGCGCTCTTCATCTATTACCATGGAGGAGTCTAGCATCGTGTGTTTCGGGATTCTCCTGGCGATATGTGCCAATAGGCCATGGACAACGCCCCATCGAGCACTGGGAGCCGCAGCAGCTGTGGCATTTGTTGCCCTTACAGGCGGTGAGTTCTTGTCTTCTTCTCGCCTCGCTTCTCGGGGGCTGTACTAATCTCAAGCAGGTGCCGCTTTTCTCGCTCAAGTCTTGTCTCAAGCAGGAGCCATTACAGCACATCACTTCTTCCCACCTATCGATACATCCCCGAAGGGAATATACCCTGATCGCCCACCCATTCTTGACCGGATTGACCGGTTTTACCGTGTACATGGCATTTGCTGCGATGCGGAGGGTGCTTGTAAATCATGCGCCGAGGTGCGGGCTGAAGCCATTCTTGAATCTCTCGAGCGTCTGTCTGTTGCCCTCGATTTGGCACTTGCCCGGCGCGCTGAGCAAGCAAAGCTTGATTCTCGTCCAGATGATTCTTCTATCTTCTCGACGCAGCTGATGGGATGAGGCCGAACTGGAGGCCACGGCTAGATGTCAGTATTCACTAACGACGCCATCGGCCAAGGCCTTTTTCACGGCACCATGTGCGCTCGCCGTTCTGTTCTTCATTCCCGCTCTATCGGCTTTGTTATCATCAATTATGTTTTATTCTTTTCAAATCTTCGAAGGAGTACAGTATGCGGGAAGTGGAGGGAGTTCCCCGGCTCGCTCCCTTACACGCCGGCCTCTCCAGCAAAGGTCACTGCCCCTCAGGACCCGGTGCTGCCTCAACCGCAGAGGGATCAGTAAGAGCTTCCCAAAGCTCTTTGTGCTGTCTCTCGGGACACCAGAGCGAGCGAATACGCCGGAGCCGGTACAAGTATCTGCTGGTTTCCAAATACAGTGTTCTCTGGAGCAGATCAGGAGGATGGTGGATTGTGGCGGTTGGTCAAAGCCTCACTGGGTTCTTGGGAGGGCAAAAGTTACCCTTAATAAGTTGGCATTTCCCGTGTAAAGGCGTCGGGCAGACAGATGCCAAACTGATTGGGCCAAGCGAAGCTGGATGGATCATAACATGGAGAAACAAAATAAAGTCTGCCATCTAGCTTTTGCAATACATTCTTTTCCGAACAACATTGCATTTCCCAACACTAAAACTTCCGTACCAACTTGCTTTGAATCATTATCATTCGATAGCCGAGGCTTACTTTGTGTGGAACCTCTTCATTCAGGAGAGGCGACCATGAAACGATGGTGGCTAGCTACACTTGAACTGTTGCGCAATATCTATGACGAATGATCAATTACAAGCTGCGTGCTCGTTTGCTATATAGAAGCACGTTGTCCAATAAGAGACGCAGATTTCGCTCGCTTTTGTGTCTGGATGAGCCGCTATCCGTTATTTTCCAGTTACCTACCTACCTAGTTGTTGTCGAACAGTCTGCTCCTTCGCCCAGCGAGCACGTACATAGACCCAAATGAGATGACCAATCACCTATGTAAGGCTTAGGAATTCCTTTGTCTTTTTCCATCTTCACTCATTACGCTCAGAATCAAAGGGGTAGCACATTCGCCAGCACTACTACGGCAATCTCAACCGGCTCGTCTCCTATTCTCTTCAGCTATCCCACAAACGCTGTCCAACCATGGCGTGGTTTTCGCCTGTCAGTAAGCCAGACGTCTGGTGACAGTCGGCACGGCCGTGATATTGAACAAGTCCCTCGAACAATGACTATTCAAAATACGATGATCAAGATGCCCTTTCGAGAAGCAGTTTTCTTTCTGGTTGTGATCCACTTGTGATGTACTAGGATTGGTACTCTTCAGCAATTCCTCATCTCAGCAGGCCCCCTGATGGAGGGCGACAGTCAAATGGTATGGCTCCTTCACTGGGAATTGTGTAGCACCTCAGCCTTGATGATTAATGCCCGTGGGCCTTGTTGGGCCAGCTGTTGGCAGTGTCTGACAGTTGGTGGTCGGCCTCCCGCAGGAGACCACCCCTCGGGTGATTTGGATTCTGCCACTCGCATCTGCCTTCACTTCAAACTCTTACCTGATTTATCCTTCGCTATCACGTCTTGAGCTACCACCATGTCCGAACCACTAAAGGCCTTTTTTTCTCAGGTGAGAGCTGGTCTCGGCACCAGATTTAGTCGACATATTGACGCAGCTGGTACCCAGGCCGCCAAAAAGGCCGTTGAGCATGCGCGAGAACATCCAATGGCTTCAGCTGCTGCGGGTGCAGGCGTTCTCGCCTGCGCATCTCCGGTCCTAGTAGCTGCACCTGCACTCGGTGTTGCCAACCTCGTGGGGTTCGGATCAAGCGGCATCGTCGGAGGTTCGCCATCCGTCTTCTCCAAGGGAGGGCAAGCTCACTGACGCTTCTTCAGGGTCCCTTGCCGCAAGTGTGCAGAGTGGCATCGGCAGCGTCGCTGCTGGAGGCCTGTTTGCCACTCTCCAGAGTGCCGCCGCTGGAGGCTATGGCGTCGCCGTTCTCCATGGCGCCGTGCAGGGAGCTGGTGCGGTCCTCGGCGCTGGCGGTATTGGCGCTTGGTTTGCGGGGAGAAGAAACGCAACCGGTGGCGATGATGGAGGTCATCCTGGAAATGATGATAGCAACCATGATGAAAATGACGACGAGGGCGATGAGAAACAAGATAAGGACAGCGACAAGGACAACCCTGGAGAGAAATCCAAGCCTCGTCCATAAATAAGGAGCCTGACATATGAGCCACTCCCTGTACAAGATGGCAACATGGCAACACAAGTTGCTGGAGAAACGTGTCTGTTATTTTTGTACGCCGTCTATCTCGTCCATATTAGTGGGTATCATCCACATAGCAACCCCTATCCAGCAACAGCCTCGTCCCTAGCCTTGATATCCTCCTGCTTCCCCTTCCCCTCCTCCTTCTTCTCCTGTGTCTTGCCCCTCTCCTTCTTACTCAGCGTGATCGCTCCCTTCTTCAGCGCTTCATTCGGCAGCGGCCGGATAATCGGCTGTACGACCCACCACGGCCGCCGACACCGCCGCTGGGTGCCCACCGAGCTCTCATCCTCGGCCGGATCCTCCTCGCCCTCGGCCAGCGGCGCCTCGGCGACGTTTTCGCCGTTGGTGCGCTCGTACTCGATGAGGCCCTCGGCGACTTTGCGTTCGACAGCGGCGAGGACACGTTCGTAGGCGTCCATGTCGCCCGTGCGGCTCTTGGCTAGCATGTCTCGCACGTCGGTGTGCTTGGAGACAAAGTGGCGCAGGAGGTGGAAGAGATGGGGCTGCATGGCTGACATGTTGGGTCCTTGCTCTCCCTTCTTCCCAACTTCCTTCTTGCGCTTCTTGGCCGCCGGCTCGTCCTCGGCGCGTTCGCTCTCTGTCATCCAGGCAGTGTCGTCGCCAGGCATGAAGAGGGGCATCCGTTCAGGGGCTTTGCTTCCCAAGGCATGTTCATAGAGGATGTTCATGTATCGTCTCATCACAGCGTCGACTCTGTACCCGCCCTTGCCGTCTCTGCCTCTCCAATACTCTCGTCCTTCTTCGCCCACGGGCGGTGGCTTTGAAAAGATGGCCGGGTCGCTCAAGTTGCCTTCGGCGCTCATCACACCGTCAGCGCCCGTAGCCTCGAGACACTTCTCGATATCGCCCTCCTGAAGGACATTTCCATTGGCAAAGATGACCGTCTCCTTTGGTAGGCTATCTCTCAGGAACCGAATCGTCTTCCAATCAGCCAAGCCCGTCAGATGACCCTTTTGCTCCCTCCTTCGTCCGTGAACAGTGAGAATGGACGCCCCCGCCTTGAGAACGTTCTGCGCATACGCCAGAGTCTGCTCCTTGGTCTCCAAGATGCGAATCTTGGCCGTAACGGGCACGGGCAGTTCTTTGTGCAAAATGTTGATCAAGCGAAAGATGAGATCCTGGTCCTCCTGGAGGAACGCGCCATAGTGGCCTTTTCGCGCGATTCCCTGAGGGCAGCCGAGGTTCAGGTCGACAGCGTCGCAGTATGGGGCTACTTGCTTTGCGGCGGCGAGAAGGGCATCGGGATCGTTCGCGCAGAATTGGACGAACAGCGGGCGGTCGATGGAGGGGTTACCGTCGAGCCAGGGGCTTTCGTCGCTGGCGCGGATGGCCTGGAAGTGTCCATTGCGGTATTTCTCCTCTTGTGAGAAGAGTCGGGCGTGCAGCATCGGTGTGTATGCGAGAAGGCTGGATTGTTCGGTAGGGGAGAGGAAGGATCGGGTAAGCATGCGCCATGCCTGGACAAGCCGTTAATACCTGTCGGGCCTTCACAACGATGCCATGAAATACCAAAGGATACATACAAACTCGGACTGGTCTACCATGGGCGCAACAATGAACTTAGGGCTACCAATACTCTCATAGAATGCCCTGCCGTGCAGCTTGGCCGGGCGCTCTCCTGTGGGGCGCTGCTCCTTAGCCGTCATTGTGGACATTCGCTGGGCAAAACAAATAAGTCGATGGCTTGGAAAGAAAATGGAAACAGGCTCCGGAGCCTTCCGGAGCCAAACTCGTCGCACAAAGCTCTCCAGGATGTCGGGCGGTAGTTGGCGCAAAAGGTTGTCGTCACAATCGTCGCTTGTGTAAGAGCAAGCAGCGAGGGAAGCAGAAAAAAAAGTTGGGCTTGGCGCTCGTCAAGGCCACCACCCACATTCCGGAGGTGGAGGGCCGGCAAGGCTGCCGTCCTACTGTGGCTGAGATCGCGGGGCACAACGTGGGGGTCCGCTAAGACAAGCCCCGCGTCAAGCCTTCAGCCTTCCCCGCATAAGCGTCAGCCTCGTTGAGGGACGAAATTCTAATGTACCGGTACATGTACCTACCTACCTACCTTACCGTGCGAAGCCATGTTCCCAACAACCAAAAAAATGCTTCTTCGATCCACCACACAACTTTGATTACTCTCGCATTTCGAGACAAACCCCTGGCTGCCAGACGCAGATCAGCGCTCAATCTGAAAATGGTCACCTCATGGCAGACAACAGCGACAGCAACACAATCGAGATTGGCTTTTTTTGTTATCATAGTATCCCTCTCAGAGGACACCATAGTTTCGTGACTATTTACTAGTTCCAGCTATAGACAACCGCCAACAAAAGTACGTACGGAAAGCAACCAAGTAGCTAGAAAAATCAGGGCAAGTCATTGCCTCGTTCAATTCACACCACAGTTTCCACAATCCGGCCCGTGTGGAAGAGCTCAGGACACATCCATCCATCTTGTTCTGCCCACTCCAATTTTTCCGTCTCGCGCGAGACCATGTCGTGTTCTGTAACAAGTGGCGCCGTGGTTCCCAGACTCAACTGAGATCGAGTGGCTCACAGAAACAGCCACAGCTGCACCTAGCCACGTCATCTCCCAATCTCTCACCAGGGCCGCTACTGCAAAGTCCCATAAATTGATGATTACCATCACGCTGGCTCCCTTCTCCGTCGCAACATGAAAAAAGGGAAGGAAAAGAAAGGACAAAATTAAAGAAATGTATGACTCTTTGGTCTAAATTCCACATGACATGTAGAGACTGGTTAGAGTAATGAACGCCGTTGACACCTTACTATGCTGTCCCAAACGCCCAAGCGGTGAATATGGTTGCAATACAAGATTCCAGGTCTCGCGACCCGGTATCGATCAAAGGAAACAGATCACTGCGTGACAAGCTTCGTTCTGCGTGGTGGGCATCGCCATCATCAGAAAAAGTGCGTGTATATCTTTGAGTTTTCGTGAACTTCCATCTCCTGGATATAACGTTAGCTTTCCGGCTTGCCACTGCTCGACGCTATCGAAACTAACCATCTTGAAGGTGTTGAGCTCCTCCTTGATCTGTTGTGCCAGCATGGGAGTCAAGCGGTTGCAGGTCGCAATCTCGCCCCGGCGGTCGTACTCCTGGCTGGGCCAGGTGTCGTAAAAGACAAGGCGCGGCGAGAAGGTTGCGTTGCGCTTGGCCGATCCGTGCGGTGTGCCAGGTGCACTCTTGGTGTCCTGACGCAGTCTCAGGGCTGTCATGAAATAATCTTCACTGCCAATGGCAATTGAGCCGGTTCGTCGATGACCCTGGGACTCGTCGTTCGGGGTGCTAGGGGCACTCGAGTTGGGCGAGTCATTGATGGCGGGCACACTGGGGAGATCCAGCTCAGGCGAGGCATCTGCAGGGCGGGTGGAAGGGCTGGCGGATCCTGGACCTAGTGTCAGTGTTAGCTCTAGACAGGTATTGACGAAAGAACCAATACATACGCTTCAAAATTCCCTTGCGGACTGCAGCGAGGACTTCGGCGCGTTCTCTGTCGCCGCCTACAATGCTCTTGCGTGAGTTGGAGTTGTCAGTACCGGAACTTCCGAGACGCTCAGCAATCTCGGCGCCCAGGTTTGTATCGATGGAGTTGCGCTCCAGATGGGGGAAGCCGTCTGTCGGCTTGGGCTCAGACGTCACGTTCACTCGCTGGGTCTCTGCTTCGACATTGATCATCGACACTGCAGCCTGGCTAGCCTCAGGGACGGGTCCATCGGCAGGAGCAACTCCGATCACTGACTTAGGCCGGAAGAGTCCAACAAGCGATCGCCCGCTCTTCTTCACACCACGGCCCATCTTGCGGATCATGATGGAGGCCGAAGATGCCGTGGAGGAGATGGAGAGGTTATCAGTTGAACCACCAAAGAATCTACCGCCATAGATGCTGTGTCCAAGACCCGCTGCTTCTTGCGCCTCGGCGATACGGGCTTGTTCAGCATCGTACGCCTCGTCGACGGTCGGATCCTTGTGCAGCTTGGATGGTTCTGTCTTGTCGGGGCTGTCTGCATCGGGACCAGCAGCCTTGCGGAAATCGGCGGCGCTTCCGAACGAGAAAGCGCGGCGCAGCCTAGAGGTCTTGCTCTTGGACTTGCGCCCTTTCTGGTTGATGGCCGCGAGCTGCCTGGCCGCTGGTGATTCTAGGTTACCCGCGTT
This sequence comes from Fusarium cyanostomum, assembly GCA_014824385.1. NCBI lineage: Eukaryota > Fungi > Ascomycota > Sordariomycetes > Hypocreales > Nectriaceae > Fusarium > Fusarium cyanostomum. Next base: position 88,992 of record JABCKW010000489.1, read on the forward strand.
TGCCGCCTGATTAGTCGCGGCGTTAGAGGAAGTATCGTCAGTGACATCGTTGGCCATAGTAGCAGGCCTAGAGAGAGGAGAGGGGTTGGTTGTGCGCTTGATGGCATCGGAAGATGAGCCTCTGGGTGGAATGTTGACCAATTTGGCGTGATCCTGTTTAGATGTGGTTTCGCTGGATGCCAGGGAAGAGGGGTTTCCTGTGGGGGCCGAGACATTATGGTTGGCAGACTGCATTACAACCCCTGTTAGCATACCGCTCTCACGATCGACATTTGATTGGGCAATGCAACGGGGATATTAACTCACCGAGGACGGGCGGGAGTGGCTGCTGCGGCTGGAAACAATGCTCTCGGAGCTGCCGTTGCGTGAGTGCGCAGCAGGGTTAGATACGACGCGGAGGGTTTGGGATCCGCCATCAGCCTTGCTCTTCTCTTGGTGATTCGGCTTGGGAGAGTCTGAGTCAACACTTCGCATGCTACGACGCCGCGATCTGTTAGGGTCGTCTAGAGGCGACTGAGGCAGCAACTGCATGTCGTCCATAGATGTGCCAGGCATAGCGTTGTAGAAGCTGTTGGGTCGGTTTGGGATCGCTGAACGCTGAGGGTTGGGTCCGTTGTAAAGTTGCACCGCAGTGGGCATTCCATTGATTCCAGGAAGGGCTGTGCTTTGAGAGCGACTATGCTGGTTTTGTTGAGTATTCACCGTGCGTCGGTACCTGTCCGGGGCAGTCTTGCTTTGTGAAGTTGGAGAGGATGGCTGTTGAGTAGGACCGGCAAGAAAGGCGGAGTGAGGTCGAGGAGCAGGCACGATATTTCGCCGTGGCGGGATAGCAGAATCGTCTCGCGCGCCTGTTTGGCCAACGCCCATGACGTTGTTGTAAGGCAAGTTCGTCGTCGAGGAGCTGAATTGGCGACCACCATAGTTGACATTTGGGTTGTAAATTCGGCCAGGTTGACCCTGTGGCTGCCAGGATTGTGTGTGATTCAGCGTCGGGGTACTGGTGAAAGCGTACTGCTGGACAGGAGCTGAGCTGCCACGGTATCCGGTGGGAGTGGCAGCCCCATATCTAGGAGCTTGGGACGGCGTTCCCATGTACTGGTGGCCGTTCTGGCCTTGGTTGGTGGATATCATGCCTGTAGCGGAAGTTGGTCGGGTCTGAAGCATCGTAACTGTTGTAGTCTGCTGAGGATAAGTTTGGACCAGCGCAGCCATAGTTCGCGTCGGCGTATCTTGCTGGGTAAAGCGGCCGTCAACAACAATCGTATCCACGAGAGCCGTGTGCAGATTCTTGTCCTCGGTCGTGGTTCGAGAGGGTAGTAAAATGCTGATGGGAATCCGCAACCAAATCTATGTGCAATGCAAGACGAAACAAAAGTGACTACAGGGTCAATGTCAGCATGCTGTTCGCAGAAAGAGCCAGGGCTTTATCATCATTCAGTGAGCCTCAAAGAAGGCCGCAAGAATGAAGCGGGGATCGGGTAGCAAGCAGAGAGACAAAAATTCCCTGGAGCTCCTAGGAGGCAGGTTGGGTCGTTGACCTACTTTTTTTTCCTTAGTTTATTCTTGATGACAAACGAGAAGCGTTGAGGAGACGATGGGATCCTAGGACGCCAGCGACCCGAGACAGAAATGAGTGATCGTGTCGAAAAAGGCAGCACACTATTACCGTGGGCAGACTTTCAACTCTGCTACAAAACGATTGCTAAGGGCAGATTCGAGGGGCAAGATCAAGAGCCGTCGTATTCGACGACTTGAATCTCGGCCTAGTTGTAGCGGAACATGGGAGAATCGTTGACGTTTCGGGATGATGTAGCGAGGTGGAATAGTGAGGCGAGGAAGGAGGTATTACGGAACTCGCTCGCGAGGTGAGAGTCAAGATCCGAGGATCGTCACGGGATTCTGGAAAGAGCAGAGGCAGATGGTGATGCAAATGCAAATGCGCTGTAGGAAAGACTGGAAGTGACGAGATCTGCAGCGAAGCGCTCACGAGAGGCGAGAAATGGAAAATTTGAAGATCGAAGGTGTTCGAGGATTGAGGATTCGGGGAAAGCGACTGCCGAGCTGGGAGAGAAAGGGGCACAGCAAGTTGGGCTGCAGCCGGAAGACACGAGGCGTGCAGACGAGGTTGAGAAAGCCGAAAAGGCGATGAGTGACGGTGATGGCGATGATGCGGGGAGGAGAGGAAAGGAAAAGTAAAAAGACACAAGAACAAGGAGAAACAAGGAGACAAGACGGAGACGGTGATAGGAAAGAAGACAGAAATTCACCAAGCAGTGGTGGTGAGGTTGAGGGAGGAAACGGCCACTGCTCTCCTGGAACAGCAAAATATCGACACGCCCGGCGGGTAAGAGGGAACAGCAGATACGTACCGTGTACCGGGGGAACGTACTGAATGTACTGTACCTCGTACCCACTTCTTCACGAGGACCACAGCGAGGACTCAAAAAGATGGTCCCGGATTAGAGCACACATAGCGAAGCCAAGAGTGGTAATACCAGGTGTCAAATATGCGCGGAACCCTCCAGTTGCTTCCACTGGAATTGCAGCGGCCGTCGGGAGTGGCACCCCCTATACTTACAGTCCATCCATTTCAGTTATCCCCTAAAACGCTCTTCCCAATACGTTCTACTGTCTCAGTGGGGGTCGCCAATGGTAAGCGCTCTCATGTCCGACGCCGCAACCCTTTCGGGCCTTGAACGTGATAGAGCGTGGTTGCAATCCAGCGCCTTACTTTAGGGGTTTAGGTAGACAATAGCTTCGGACTGCGGATGATTAAGAAAGAAATGGAAGTAACGCTACGGCAAAGACATCCCACGCACACGCACACACACGCACAAACACGCACACCTCACCGACACGATGAAGGGCATAGCATAGGTAGCATAGGCGTAATTTGGACAACGACAAAGCATAAGGCAGTTGCTGCTCTGGGTATCAGCCTGGTGGAGCAGATGATGGTCATTGAGATAGAAATACGTACCTACTGTAAGCTGCACGGGGCAGGGGGGCAAGGCCGTCGTCAGCAAAGAACTCCCGTCTTGTTCTTCTATTCAATCCGCATATTTACACATGCTTCAAGCTTGACAACCACCTCACATTCTCACCTCACACACCCGCACCATGGCCAAAACACGAGGTCTTCCGTGGTGCCATCCCAGCGCGCCTCCAGGATTCCCCAAGACAAAGTCCCACGACTTCCAGGAGCCTCGGGCGGGTCTTGTTAATGGCACAAGGGTCCAGCAGCCCATCATTGGCCGGTCGCTTCACTGTGGCATTGACCCAGCCTGCGCTAGACAAGGGACCCAACAGAGCCCCGGCAAGGTAGAGTGACCACATCAAGTACTCTGACCTCTGGTCTGCTGTATGTACCGCGAGGATGCTTAAGGGACCATTCAGAGCCAGCAGATCGGCCGTTAACAGATTGATCCAGGAACCTGTCTGTGATGGCTGACGCTGGCGCTGGTGCTGTCTAGGTAGGTAGCTTTTGGCCGGTGCTTCCTTTGCAGCATCGCCCAGCGACCAACTCAGAGGCCTGGGAAGAGCTCAGAGGCCCGCATGGTCCTGAAGATGAGGTCCCTGAATTTCCGTCGATTGTCGGTATCTGCTGGCTGTCGAAACGATGGCTTTTTACCGCCGTCTGAAGTCAGGCACTTAGCCTATCCGCACCGTCAACGGATTTCGGGGTCTTCAAGCCAGGGGTAATGACATTTGGCTACACAAAATACTTGCCTGGGTACGGGCACAACATTGGCTCAAGCAAGGGATCAGTGGAGCATACGTGCTTCGCGCTTCAACAGTCAACCAACCTACCTATTAGGGGATGCCAGAGAGTTAATAACAGATTCAGTCAACGTGCGAGCAAGTCTACATTGCCCAGTCGTCCGCCAGAAGCGGGCCCCTGGCCGGCGTTGATGTTAGGTCCCGCGCCGCTCGTACCGATCCTTCGCAGCAAAGCCCACGAAATACGATTGATTGCCCAAGCTTTAGCCGCTTCGGGGACTCGCGCTTGTGTGGCTCTGTGAATGTATCGCTGTGAGACTTTTCTTTTCAGGGAGGACTCGCCATCATGACTTGGGTCGATGGCGGTTACTAAGCTGGGCATGAATTTCCTGGCGGCACGTTCTGTGGTGTCCAGCATCATTCAAGCTATCGGTGCCGAGATACGTCCCCATTCAACACTAATTATCACGTCGTCACTGGCAATTGAGCATACTCGCCGGTGCTGTTCAATCGATCCAGGAAGCAGCAAAGGAAGCAATGTGCTTGCAAGAGAGGCTTAACTCACGGCCATTGAGCCCTCGTCATGGAAAGCCAATACATCCAGGTAGGTCATGTCCCGTGACATCGAAATCAAACTTGTCCCTGTCTCCTGCATCTCAACAACCTAGCCCTCGCTTCCGAGTCACCCCAAACCTCCGATTACTGGCTATGGCATTGGTATCATACGCTTCCTGGTTCTGATCTCGCTTTGGCACATGCTTGAGTTGAGTCGATGCCGGCAGAAAGAAGCGTGCATCAATGCGCCTCATTCTGCTTCTCGTCCCATGGCCTGCAGTAGTCTGCTGCGAGGCAATGGCCGCAGGGAGCGTGGATCTCACACAAGGCATCCGATGGGTCGGAAGGGAGATGGAAGTACTGTACATTCAACGGCAAAGGGCAAAAAGAATCAAGAAACGAGAACGCGAGGTCCACTGGATCCTCAAAAAAAAAGTTCGGGGGCAAAACGGCACCAAACTTATGCACGATGAAATCGAAAAGGGCCAACCAGTCCTGATAGGAGGGCATTTTGACAGACATGCGCCACGGGCATGGAGGGTGAACTCGACACCACCTTCCGTCACTACACGCCGAGAGAACTTGATATGGTCTTATTCTTACTGGCGCCGCAAAGTTCCTTGCAAGTTGGTCACCAATGCCTGTGTCGTTCGTCTATCAAGGCCCTGGTTCCCAGTCAGTTCTCCACGCCACGGCTATTGATCTTATTTTTGTCGTGTCTTTATTTTTAAGAGCCGCAATCATGACAGCAAAGCATCACACTGCCTCTCCACTGAAATCCTTCAGAAAAGAGCAGCCCTCGGGCGGATCAGCGTATTTTAAACTGGGGCGCCCGGAGGGTCAAGCCAGGGCTTGCCTGCTGTTTCTTCTCCATCGCAAGTCGCGAATCCCCCACTCAACTGGCTCACTTACACTCATATTGTACGTGGAATGGTGGTGGTCGGTGGGTTGCGTGGCGATATGGAGCAAAGCGTCAGGGACGCTAAACCTCTGGCGTCTAGCCGCGAATGCCGGGTTCGCAGCGTCCCCGAATACCCGTCCAGCAACCAAGGAAGAAAAAGGAAAAGGTCTGAGGACAAAAGTCGAATAGCAGTGGCATTTTTCTCGAGCTCGGTCCTCGGCCGACTTGTTCCAAGACGTCGCTCCCAGGACGCCGAACTGGAGGAAGCCAATGGACGAACGAACGAGGCTTTAACTTCATGGTGGGCAATACGAGTTCATTATGACCCAGGCGAGCACTACGGAATGCCTACTCAGCAATAGAAGCGGCAGAGTAAGTAGCATTCTACCCCCATGCGGTTCACCGACATCTTCGTCATTTTCCATGCCAGCCAGTGCCGTCAAGACCTGGACTCAGGGTATGGGTCTGGGGTAGGCGTCGAAATGATGCCAATGCGAGGATGAGCCCCTTGAACCCTTCCAGGGATGAAACAAGCTCGAGCTTGGGTGCCAGGCTGTCTCAGCCCCTCGTCTTTGAGCAACATCGGGCAGTTCGTGCTGTGATAATACCGGGGAGTTTCCATTCTGCTGGATGGGATCAGGCGCTTTCTTGTGTCCTTAACTATATCTTCGCGAACGAGTCTTCAAGCTTCGTTGGGACAACGTCGCCCTACTCCGTATACCGTGCGGCCGACAATCCAAGTCATCTGCTTCGCTCCGGATTGGAACGTTCATTTCGCAAGGGACGCGTCAGGGTTCAACGTCACATGCTGTCTGGTTGGTTGGCCGTCAAGAGGGAGTAATCACAGACCGTTCTGTCGCCGAGCCATCTTCTAGCTTCGATGGAAGACAAGACAAGCCAACAACTCGAGTCTCATCTGCAGCAGGCCAATTTGGCACGACGCGGATGTCGATCCCCGTAGGCTACTGCTGTAGGTGTTGATGATGGCGTAGTGGCCCATGCTTCGTGCTCCCTGTTAATGCAGTGCCTCGCAGCCACATTACCTGAGAGGACGCGAACCGCCCTGGGCCAGGCTAGCAATAGCTTCAACACCAGTCATCCTTCACCCTTCGAGCTTTACTACTTAAGCAGGTACGTATAGAGTGCAGCAACAGCAATATGCGGTCGAAAAGTTCGCAGCCTACCACGTAGTACACAGTAGAGAGAATGGCTCGTGGACCACGATACTCCATACCAGTCGGCGCTTTACTCGGCTGCCAGGGTTGGTTGAGCCGCGCCAGCCTCTCTGCTACGCCCTTCTTCTCCGGTTTTTAGACCAGTTTAGTGCTTTCAATCGGCCATTTAACCTCCCGCCGTTGCCGTCGATCGACAACCCTTCAAGGCCTCGCCAGGCTGGGATCATGGCTTCAATTTCACCAGGAGTGTCCACGTTCTTCGAGCATGGCCACCGTTTAGGGTACCTAAAATTTCCTTTTCCGTTGAGGATCGTGGTCATCCGACGATATTCGGCACCCGTTGGAAGTTATCCACTGGTCTTGCTGTGTACCGTATGTCTGGAGAGAGTTGGCTTCTCTAACTGGCTTATGGTGTCCCAGTGCCGTGTATTATTCCCATGGCAGAGCCCATACGCCATCGATCCCGCGCGCACAGGCTCATGGACGCGCTGTCTATGGCTACTCCGGAGACACGAGCGGCACACGGTCGTTGTCTTTAGAACAACTACTATTCGGTAACAGACAACACGGATCACGCCCGTCCACAGATTATAAAGTCTCCAACGGCTCGAGCGACCGCTGCGTCGAGATTTGTCCTGGTGTTGGTTGCCCCTTGGCCAAGATTACAGGGACCTGAATGGAGATAACATGGATTTCGCGCTGCGAGAGGAACCGTGTCCTAGCGTCAAGCAGAGCAATTCCCGAGGAATCCGGAATTATTATGCCTTATTGTTGTTCCAGGCTTTCTAAAGACGGGTTCATGTTGTCAGCGTCATCTCAATCTCCGTATGGCCTGTCAATCTGCCCCTCAGGTGAAATGAGGACCACATGGATTGCTCCAGGTTCTCCAAAAAGGGAAATCGAATACTCCGTAGACGAATAACTATCGTTTCGCTCACCCTCTGGTAGGGCTATTCTAGGACCATCAATCCGTACACGCAAATTGTCCTGCCTTTTACCAAATCTCCATCCATTCCCGCCAAAGTTGCAGCTTCATAAAACGATACACTGTACATCGACTTCTTTTAGTGGATGTAACTTGATCTCGGCTCCTTTTCATCCTCGCCCTGTCGAACTTCTAATCTTCGCCTAGGGTGGTGGGAAATCGATACGTAGTACCAGTTTCCCCAGACCTTTTAATTTACTTACGACGTCTCCTCCGTTATTTCGTACCTGTCAGATTTACGAAGCTTTTGTCTCGCAGGGCCGATCTTCCTACAAACGTGACGACGGCCAGCGTCTGAGAGGGGCGGATCGGATAAATCATCGCATCGGAGCTTGCCATTCGCATCTCGACCTCTGCACGTGAAAACAAACGGCAATACAGACACCCTAGGTCCCTAGCAAATTCAGAAGAGGCCGATCCGGCGGTGCACATCATTCCCCCGCGCCGCTCCCCCGCTCCGCATCGCCCGAGGAGCACGATCCCTCATATTGCGCCGCCCGCTTCGGGAAGTTAGGCCGCCGGTGTGGGTTCCTTTACCCGAATGTGGCACAGGTGAAAACCGGCGGTGAGCAAGGATATCGACCATGGTCGGGGTTCCGTGTAGCACTGGACGGACCTGCAGTCGACAAGAGAAGAAATGTCATAGTAATTTCAGTAAAACGCTTCTTTGTACGACATCGACAGGGCTGAGGCGTGATGGGACACTTTGAGACCGGCTTGCGGGAACTGCGTCAAATATGGCGCCGAGTGTCCGGGCTATGATCTCGACATCAAGTTTGTGGCGGGAAAACACCGCATTCGTCAACGAGGTTAGCGATCAGAAAATGGCGTCAAGAGATCGAGTCCCAGCTCCGCCTCCAGTGCGGCCGAGTCTGAGACTCTTGTCGCGCCCCTACCATGCGGACTAGGGCCTCTAGTTAATGCTCCCCCAGCCTCGACGAAGACACCTACGCTGCCAAGGGGACAAGTTCTCTATAATATGATAGAGTCGTCCTGTCTTGTCGCTACGTCTACTGATGCCTGTAGCATCTTGTCGTGGATAGGTGTTGATCGTCTGGGAAAACGAGCCGTTCTTGATGGTGCAGTCTGTTCTTTTGCTCTGTACCTAGCTGGAAATCAGGGATCAGATGCAGAACTAATTGCTCAAAGCCGGACGATATACGGCATAACACTGAACGAGCTGCAAGTGGCTTTACGACATTCCTCAGAATGGAGAGCGTCTGAGACGCTATGCGCTGCTATACTGCTGTGTTTCTTCGAGGTAGTCCCTCTTGCTGCCCACCCACCTTGTCTTCAGTTCAATGGAGCAGCGAGGACTAGCGGCTCATGCTGAAGGCTGGGATGCGGCCATGCTCCTTTCGTTCCGTGGGATTCTTGTATGTCTCCTTGTTTCTACATGTGCCCAACTCTGGAAACGAGATGGAGGATAAGGAACTCGCATTGTCCTAATGCCAAGTGACATCAGAGCCTATATGGGATTGAGCTCCAGTTGCTATTCTCTAACCGTAACTAATCGCCACCGAAACAACTGCAATGCGCGTTATGATCTCCCTTATTTCGTCACCGGCAAGGTTGCTCTGCATTGAGATGGTGCGATATAGCATCTCACATATACCCGTCAAAGTCCAAGGGTATTCCCCATCCTGGTCGTCCAATTTCGGTGGATCTCGCAAAGCTCCATCACTTTGGCAGCGGCTCTGGCAATGCTACTCTATGTACTCTGTAACGGGTCAAGACTAACACCGTCCCTTGATAGATAATGAGCGACATGTTCTACCCCGGCAAGGATCAGTTCTTCCGCTCGCGGCCGGCATGGAAGCAGGCCATGTACGACCGTGTGAGGCACCTTATTCACCCGGTCGAGATCCCAAACGGGACAATTCGCATCGCTGACGGCTTCTTCGCCAACCTCGTCGAAGTCTCGCCCGTCTTGAATGGGGCTATCTCGCCCGCGAAGCTAATAAGGCTGGTATCGCCGTCGAGCCCTCCCGGTTCTCCGCCCTGGCCCACCTCGCCGCCGTGAATCACGCGAGTTTTGCGCGATGGTAAGACGAGTTCACCACCGCGCTGTTGAACCTGCAACCGGTCGAGGCCGCGTCCGGCGACCTGGCGGCTTCGTTGTTTGAGACGGTGCTGGTGCATGAGTATCCCTCGGCCGGATCGATGTATGTGGGGTATTGGGCGAGCATGCTCATTCTGAAAGAGACGCTCGCGCAGTGCGGCAGGCCGATGGCAGACTCGGAAGCATTGAAGCGGGAGCTCGTCGAGCGGATATTGCGGTCAGTCGAGCCTGTAGGACAGGGTACCATGGGGCCGTATCGAATTGGGTACTCGGTGCGGATCGCGTATGAGTTGGCTACTGCTGAAGAGCAAAGGTGGAATGGGAATATACTGGACCGATCCTCTGTCGAGGAGCTGCTGTTGATAAGCGCATGTATCCCGAGCCAAGGGACGAGGATAATACATTCGGTATGAGGCACGATTGAGTCTGAGACCCTAGGGTTTGACGCACCAACCAATCATTCAACCCATCGCAAGCGCTATACGACAGTTAGTAAGATCAGATCGACTATTAATGATGTTTACGAATCTGGAAGTGGTATCCTAGAAGAAAGGGTCGTTTATTAGATGTCAGTGTTCCTCACAGCCGGCAGCAATATGTACAAAGTATCTCAGAAACGGTGTAGCAAAGGGAGTTTTCAACACTGGAGTTTCACAACATCTGTATATGTACATGGCGCTCAGAGCGCAATGATATCGAATAAGCTTGAGCACAGGGGACGATGAAACAAGGGCAGTGAATAACCGCAAGCCTGCTGTGTAGAATTCTGTTTCTTCAAAGATGACAATCACTTTTTCTCTTATCGTAGTTATGAGCTCAAACAGGAGAAGTAGCCTGCTCGAGTCAGGCTCTCTACCTCTTGATGGCTCCGAGTCCTCATTGAGCATGGTGGGTTCGGGTATTATGTGCTGAAAGAATTACTATAAGGCTCGGATCTATAAAACTCCCCACCGTACACTGTTCGACTTAGTTCTCCAAGGCTCATTGGAAGTAAATCTTTGCGCAAGGCTCCAAGCGGTAGCGTGAAGGTCTAACTAAGGGCACTGGGAGGCGGCTATTGGCATGGAAAGCGACGTCTCCATATACCGCCTTATCCGAGACCAGGCACTTCTGATTTTAAAAAGAATTAGGAATATAAAGTGATAGTTTGCTGGCAGATGGAAGAATCCAACATGTTCGCTCACTCTATGGGAATAGAGACCGAGTTCCCTGACACTTATTAGATGAATGCTTGACTGTGAAAAGATGTGGGCAAACTGAATAAAATAGGAGTGAACTGACCGCATGACCACTCCTTTCGTGTAGAAATGAAGTTGTGGCGAAACACATAGTTATTAATGCTGAAAGGGGCAGTGGCGTTTTATATCAGACGGCAACATGTCTCGACTCGACCCATATGCTAGTTAACAGATGCAACACTGGAGAAACTAAACTCATTTCTACCTTGCTGAATTGAGGAATTATGATAAAGATATTGGAGCTCACCTGGCCAACAAGCCAGTCCCGATTCCAAGAACGAGTCGCTTCCGGTTATGTCACTGCTGGTCTGGTTGGAACATCGCGACGAATACGAGGCAAGCCTGGCACAGAATCGACGGACGACGACTTGATGGGTTAGCGAAAGTAGGGAGGCGAATGGGATAGTTGTAGAAATTTTGCTGTCGTGACATGTTGAGGGATTTCACCGGGGGTATAAAAAAAGACCCTTGTGCTACTAGAGTTGTGAGAAGCAGGTATGATCAAGTCGGGCGTCCGCATATGTGGTTTGGAAGTTGATTCGATGTCGAGGACATCGCCGCTGCTCCTAGAAAACGGCCTAAATGGCATGGATCGCCGGAACACAGTTATGTTGTATTGATTTTTTTAAGGGGGATGAACTGCTTGATATAGGTGTACCTGGAGGAGCAGAGCTACTCAAATAGATGCAGTTTGCAACCACAGAGTAAAGGGCCACTACTTCCAGCTTGTCTCTGGAAAGTAAGGCCAACATAGCTGCGATGGATGAAACTCGTCCGAACAGTAATTAGTCCGAACTTCTTTACTCGGTTGCTGGCTGAGCTTGAAAAGACTTCAATAGTGGTACGTTGGGATGTAGACAAGGGTATTCGCACTTTGAAGAAAGGTGCTACGCAGCTATCTCAATGTAATTGGTGTAGACTTGAAGGGCTGGAATTGCAAAAATAAAGTCCCACTAATGCTCATTCAGTGAGATTTGGCGGCAAAGGAAGCCATTACTTAGTGGCAGCCAGAGACATAGAAGAGCAGGAGGAGGAGCCAAAGCAATGAGAGCAGTAGAGGGGGCTTTCCTATACCTCAGATATTATTCGACCGTCACCATCAAAGACCTGGTCTCATGAACTCGCGGACTCGGCAAACTGGGTAAAGCTGCCAAGAGCGTCCATCGGGCATTGAGCATAGTTGAATATGCTAAGGAAGGTCAATTCTAATTTCCAAATAAATTGACCAACAGTTTAACGTCGTGTAAATCTCGTGATTCTCCTTATGACCTCACCGGGCACCCTGAGGTTGCACCGGATGGGTGAGATGCTTCGCTCGCTTTCGCCATGTTGTGGTTCGCCGCTTGGCCGGGGCTGAGGGAACGCTCCTTAAGTCTTGTTTCAGCCGTGTCACTTGGCCTCAAACGCTCGGTGACAAGCGCTGAGCCGGCTTTGTGCGAATCACTTCCATACTGGCCAGCATATCATGCAAAGATGCCTTTCTAGTAGACTTCTGGAAGCCGGGCAATAGCGGGCGGCCATGGCCGCGTGGCCGCCCTCTCACCATTGCTTTTGACTTGGCGATGACGATCTGACTGGGGTGAATGCTGGGGAAAACGGTCAGTAGGTGTCCACGGGGCGGCTGCCTTGGTCCTCCGTATCGGGGTCCCCGTTGTGGGGAAAGGCGGAGCCCGTAAGCTCGGCGGCTGACCGGCGCCAATCAGCCGCCGGACCTGTCAGCCTTCGGGGCCGATTGCCGATCCGTTCCACTTTTCCCTCGCTGCTATCATTGGAATTCTGCTGCCTAAGAGGGGAAACATGCACCAATGCAAGGGCACCAAATATCCGGATCATCAAGGGACTACGATACCTCATTATTGAGGGTTGCCTAGGAGCCAGAGGGGGTCAACCGACCTGGGAGTTCTCTTGGGTGAGACGCCAATTGACAGGTTTGGTATCATTCAGGTATCACTCACTGTGTTGTGCGATGTTTTCTCGTTGCCTCATGGGTACCTTAGTTGGCTGGTCGGGGTGAGCGATCCATTGCTTCTGTGGCTTCGAATGACCTTCCATTCTGAGGGGAACACATTGGCATCGTATCGGATTCCCATTAGGGCCCGCGGAGTTGCTGTCAGTGCCCCCGATCTGCAGTGCGTCATGCCAAGTACGACCAAGACCTGCCGGCTGACCATGTGCGTCGTCGCGTAGGGCTCTGTCTAGTGGTGTAGGCGATTTCTTGGGATGCGTCTGGAGATGTCTGTGAGAGAGCACTTATTTAAGAGAGCAATGTCTCCCTGATTCCTTTGTCCTGGTCCAGCCGTTCTCGTCACAACAACAGACATTTCTTGATATCCTTTGATTGCACCAGGAGTGCCGAATTGAGCTGCCTTGAAGGCTTATAGACCACGATACCCAATACTCGAACAAAGGCTTTATACAACAAACCAGTCTTCTCGTTGACGATAAAGACTTCATTCTTTACGACCAAAGATCAAAACAAACAAACATCACCAACCCCATCACCATGACTTTTGGCCGTCCACGCACCAACTCCTCGTCTGAGGACCGAGGACGAAGCACTGAGCCCATCCCCATTCTGGACGACAAGGTATGTCGGTTAGAGCAAGCTTGGTCTAGAACGAGTCTCACAAGCCATCAGCAACGGACAAACTCGTACTCAAGCGAAGCTTCTATTCCCGGTTCACCGGCTACCTCTCCGCCCAAGCCGTCCCACTCCTGGTTCAAGCCCGCACCACAAGCCGTCAATGTCTACACTACTTGCGGTCGACACACCAACCAGCTTCTGTTTGGCGGGCCGTCCCTGACCGAGCTCGCCCGGGCGATGTTGAAGAAGGATTGAGTACGATGACATTCAAATCGCCCAACTTCATACCCTGGCATTCAGGCTGTTTCATCTTCACTGTATTTATTCAACGTCGCTGGCTGGTAGGGGACGGAGGCTTTCCAATGGCAAGCGTGGCGTCTTCAGGGTAGGACGCCCACATGAACACAGGCGCATAGAGAAGAGCAGGGTGGGAAACCGTACCACAAAGGTCGGCCATGATGATACCATTATGTGCACGGATAGCAAGATTCATAATGAGTCCATGAAATCGATGATAATATTACTTGGTACTTTCTTGGAGTGGTATGGGACAAAAAGTCAAAAGCTACCATGTGGGCATTCCTCCAAGCCCGGGTTTCCTTGATCTGGTTGCGTGTCCTACGCCCGGCAATGATGAGCCAAGGCTTGTGATAGTCACATGATTGGGCAGCATGGGATGCAAACCTTTAGGTCAATTAATAGCCGAATAACCGTGAAACGAGAGAGAGTTGGCAGACGAAGCAAGGATCGGGAGAAAACGTTCGTTTGACGTGGGCGGTCGAACGAATAGATCGCTCACCCACAGTCTAGCAGCTTCAAAAGTCTCTCAACTCACTACATATGTATCGCGTAAGAAATACCATTAAATATTTCAAATACTTATAAGAAATTACTAAAGTTTCACACTCTTGGCTCTTATTATTTATTTTTAGACGAGTGATATCTCTTTGTTGCTGGTGGGCAAGGTTACTGTGTGTGCTGCTGACTGATGCCAATCTCGCTGCCTGAAATTCCAGGGATGAAAGGCACCAAGGCGGGAAAGCTCCGGCGAAATAGCCCCCAACAACCGGCGGACCGGTCACCTGCAACTTGCCCGTCGACATCAGCCCTACGCGAAGCTTGACCTTGAGCCGCAAGCATCGAGCTTTGGAAATCTGGGGAGAGCTGGGGTGTAGATTGAATTCGATATCCAACGGCATATGCAAAAAAGAACCAGGAATTGAGGGTGCAAACAAGCCTTGGGTCAGTGGCAAAGTCAATAGACTGCGAATATAGGTAAAGAACCATCGAAATGTAGTAACATGGACGAGGTTCCATCAAAACAAGTCGTATTGAGTAGGTATATGTTTATTTCGCTTTTCATGTTGAATGAAGCCTCGGAAATTTGTCGAGTGCGCGTTTGCAAATCGTCATGGTTCCTCTGGGCCGTTTTCACCAATGAGTGGCCAGTTGCGGGCCAGTTGCCTGGAAAGACGCTCGGACCACCTTGTTTTCTTTCGCGCCAAATGCACGTGAGGCCTCAACTCCCACACCTCAGACTTCGCTTCGACGCCCGGCGCTCGTAACCAAGACGCGCAAATCTGCTTCATCCAAACCGCTCACCATTTCCCCCCGCCTTTACGCCGAATTCACCACCAGCGCCAGACAACGCCTAGTCACTAGTGGACTGGATGCCTGTCCAGTGCATCCCAACTGGTTTTACCATTTGATGCTTTTGCGCCGATCCCGACGCGCGCTGTAAGCCACAAGCTCGAGTGCGACCACGCCGCCCATGCACGCCTCAACCTGATATCGTGCACTACACGCTCATGTAAACGGTGAGTTTGCGCAGAAAAACCGTCAATACAAACGTGATGCCTTGATGCACATCGATGCATCATCTTCAGTCTCGGGTGATGGCTTTCGCGATTAGTGAATGGTCCCTTTGCTGACCTCCCTATTTGTTCCTAGACCTAGCAAAGCTTGACTAGACCCATCGTCTCTGTCACCCGTATTACCACGCACAAGCATCAAATCAATCCCAACATCACCCACAATGGTCCCCAAGCGCAAGAGAGTCCTCGAGGACTTTGATCCCAACAAATCCGATCCCGAAGACGAGAACTTTGATCCTTCTGTGGCCGGGCCGCGTAAAAGCTCCAAGAGAAGCGGTCGTTCTAGAAGTGGAAAGCCGGGTCGCCGGCGTGTCAATCGATATGGAGGATCCGACATCGACGAGGACGGCGATGAACTCTCCGATAGCCAGGAGGGTGACTTTCTCGACGAAGATAACGAAGATGATGAAGAGGAGGAAGGGGTTCCCGTGAACGCCGCCGGCCGTCGCGCCAGGAAGGCTGCCGTCAAGCATCAGAGCTACAGAGAAAGCAGCGAAGACGATGCCGAGGTTACTGGTGATGACTCTGACAAAGCTGACGACGCGAAAGTTGATGATGCTGAGCCTGAGGACATCAAAGCAGATGACAAGGAGGTCGAGGAGGAGCCTTCAAGGCCAACTAGGAGCAGAGTTGTCAAGCTTAGGGTGCAGAAGGGTCAGCTACCTGCTGCGCCACGCAGGACAACTAGAGCCCGCACAGAGGATGCTGAGGAGTTTGTCGAACTCTCCAACTCCGGTAGACACGCTGTTCCTTCGCGGGATTCGCGGAGTAGGAGCCCCGAATCAGTCGCCCGGAGCACAAGAGCCACGCGTGGTCTCAAGGGCGTCAAAAAAGCCCCAGAGACAATACAAGAGGCTACTCAGGAAAGCAGCTCTAAGGACGTCAACGATGCTGACCAACCTGACGAACTATCCCAAGACCCCGAGGATGTCCAAAAGAGAGAGGAGAACGATCAAGAGATGCAGGACGTCGTCGATGAGGATGCACCTGGAGAAGATGCCCCAGTGGAGACGGTGGAAGAAGATGACGACGAGGACGACGTACCCATCACCCGCAGAACTCGAGGCGCTCGCGCCAATGCTTCCGCACAACCAGAAGAAGCCGAGTCTGATTCTGGTCCTCGAAAATCACGTCGCCTGACCCGAAAGTCCAGCAAGAAGTCTCATGAGGCCAGTAGCGACTTTGACCCTGGTGATGATTCGGAGGATGCAGATGCCTCTGGCTCTGAGAAAGCCCGGCGCAACGACGTTGAAGAAGTCGACAGCCCGACGCCTCGGGGCCGACGCGCACGACCGGCTAGAGGTTCTCGCCGAGGCGGTGAATCTGGTGACGAAGAGCCTGAGTTTGATTTGGAAGAATTGAACGAGGAAGCCCGCGAATTGCGACAGGACTCTCGCTCGCGCCGTCGTCCAAGGAAGGAGTCGCCCATCGTCTACCAGGAAAACACCCGGCGGTCCAGAGCCCGCGTTAATTACTACATGCCTCCTTTGACCTCGGTCAACATTGAAGAGGAAGAGGTCGAGGCTGCAGCAGCCACGTCAGCCCGTACACGACGAGGTCGCGGAGGTGCCAGCCAGGGCTGGGAACGCAACCTCAACACCACATTTGGACCCTTTGGAGGAGGTGGTGGCGCTGGTGCCCTTCTCAGCGGGCCTTGGGGCACCGGCGCGGCCGGTGGGGTCGATTCGGATAGCAGCGATGATGAGATGATGCATCGTTCCAGCGTCGCTGGAAATGTAGGCATGACCCCAACATCTGCGGCCCCTGCCGGTGGCCTGCTTCCTGGCGCTCCAGGCCTTAACCTTGATGGAGCCGGTGCACCCCCCAATGTTGGCAAGATCAAGGACCGCAAAGCTCTTGCTGATGCTGATCCTCTTGGAGTTGACTTGAATGTCGACTTTAGCAAGGTTGGTGGGCTGCAGGGACATATCGACCAGTTGAAGGAGATGGTCCAGCTCCCGTTACTTTACCCCGAACTCTTCACCAGATTTCATGTCACTCCACCCAGAGGTGTTCTGTTCCATGGTCCACCAGGAACGGGTAAAACGTTACTTGCTCGAGCCTTGGCCAACTCAGTAGGCTCTGGTGGCCGCAAGATTTCGTTCTACATGCGCAAAGGTGCCGATGCCCTGAGCAAGTGGGTTGGCGAGGCCGAGAAGCAGCTTCGGCTACTCTTTGAAGAGGCAAGGAGAACTCAGCCCAGCATCATATTCTTTGATGAAATTGATGGCCTGGCGCCAGTCAGATCCAGCAAGCAGGAGCAGATTCATGCCTCCATTGTTTCTACCCTCCTAGCCTTGATGGATGGAATGGACGGCCGTGGCCAGGTGATTGTTATCGGTGCTACCAATCGCCCAGACAATATCGACCCCGCGCTTCGTCGACCTGGCCGTTTTGATCGAGAGTTCTATTTCCCCTTGCCGGATATCGAAGGGCGAAAGTCTATCCTCAATATCCACACCACGGACTGGGGCCTTTCGGAACAATTCAAGGACTCTTTGGCCGAGAATACCAAGGGCTACGGTGGTGCCGATTTGCGAGCTCTGTGTACAGAAGCCGCTCTCAATGCCATCCAGCGGACATATCCTCAGATTTACTCTTCCAAGGAAAAGCTAGTAGTCAGCCCTGAAAAGATCAGCGTCCACGCAACAGACTTCATGTTGTCCATCAAGAAACTCATTCCTTCATCTGAGCGATCAGCGACATCCGGCGCCCGACCACTCCCTAAGTCAATAGATCCGCTTTTGCGCAATCAATTCATGGAGGCGAAGCTTGCCCTTGATGGTCTTTTGCCTCGCAAGAAAAAGATGACGGCACTTGAAGAAGCCATGTATGAACAGTTTGAGGACGATGATCATGGCTTTGGCAGAGAGGCCATGCACCAGGAATTTGAGCGATCTCGTGTATTCCGTCCTCGCTTCATCATTTACGGTCCCAGCGGAATGGGCCAGAGCTACCTTGCCTCTGCCATTTTGCATCACTTTGAGGGTGTGCATGTTCAGAACTTCGACCTCCCCAGCATATTGGGCGATGGAAGGGTAAGTGAGCCGTTGAACTATAGAACATTGACATGACTTCTGACACACAACAGGCAATGGAACAGGTTATCGTTAGTCTCTTTACGGAAGTCAGACGGCACAAACCTAGCGTCATCTACATCCCTAATATCGAGGCCTGGTATGCCGCGCTGCAAGGAACACTTGCTCTGACAACTTTCAAGACGATGCTGCGATCCATTGCTCCCACCGATCCGGTTCTTCTTCTAGCCACAGCGGAGGGTGACAAGGATGACCTTCCCAGCGAACTTTTCCGGGACTTTTTTGGATTCTCGAAAAAGAACCAGATGAAGATCTCAAGACCTGATACGGTGAGCCGCTTTTGATTCTCTGTTACGACCCTTATGTGCTGACCTTGGGTAGCCGTCTCGGAAGGAGTATTTTGGTGTGACGCTGAGCTACGCAAAGAAGAAGCCGGCCGAGTTCCCCGATCCCGAGAATCGCAAGAAGAGGGTACTGGAAGAACTTCCCGTTGCACCCTCTGCTGAGCCTGCCCCTCCCACCAAGGCCGACATGAAGGCAGCGCAGAAGAAGGACCACCAGCTTCTCAATACTCTGAAGATCCAGCTGCAGCCCATCATGGACCAGATCAACAGGAAGTACAAGAAGTTCAGACAGCCTGTCATTCCTCAAGCCCAGATTGACTACCTCTTCCTCGAATCGGATCCCAACTTTGTGCGGCCAGACCTTGAAGGTATTCAGATTCGGCCTTTTGAGATAGTCAAAGACAAGCATGACAACGATGTCTTGAGAGATACTGCAACTGGGAAGTGTTACTATAATCTCGAAACAACAACAATCGAGGAGCGCCTATCGAATGGCTTTTACGCCCGACCGAAGGATTTCCTGTTTGACATCAAGTCTCTCGCGAAGGACGCCAAGAATATCGGCGACAAGGAGCGGACCCTCAAGGCCAACGAACTTCTCAGCAATGTTGAGGTTGATGTCGCTAGTATCGAGTTCCAAACCTCGCAAGTTGACTGGGAAGGACTTTATCGACGCCAAGTCCAGCGTGCCAAAGACGTTGCCGAGAAAGAGCGAAAGAGAAAGGCGATGCAGTCGCTCGTGGATCGTGTGCAGTCCGACCTCGGCGGTAATGATAGCGATTCACAGGGTCCAGTTACCCTTGGAGAAGCAGTGCCAGGGTCGCGAACAACCGCAAGATTCCAAGTGAGGAGCCCGCTGTCAAATGGCCATGGTACCTCGGGCCAGGACTCGCATCCTCTGAGTAATGGCACTACTCATCCTTCTGGGGAAGACATGCAGATGAGCGGCGTCGATGACGAGACACAGCCTGTTTCTCAAATGAGACCTCCGCCCAAGTCCCAGGATCAGCCCAGCATGGCGCATACGGCGATAACACAGATCTCGCAGAAGTCAGTCGTGACGTCCCTACCACCAGGAGTTTCGCCTTCAGCTGTGATCAACGAGGCTTCGACAACCAAAACGTCTGATCCTTCCACTCACCGGTCCTCAAACTTCAGTACTCAAATGACGAATGGAACTCATGCTGAGAATCGAGGCGCCGAGGATGACAGTCAGATGGATATTCCAGATACCTTAGTGGTGCCTGGCCAAAACGCTCCCAGCGACGAGCCTTGGCTGCACTCTCAAGCTCAAGCCATCACAGGAGGTAATCCTTTGCCAGGATCGATTTTGTCGGGCAGCCCAACTTCGCAACGAACGTCATCAGGATTCAAGTCTCACAGCATGGGCGGGATGGCGCACATCCTGAACGATCAGAATTCTGATGATCACCAATCTATCCGCAACTCAGGCTCGTCTACTTCTGCTTCTCAGCCACTTACGACCGGTGAGGTGGAGAACTTTCTGCAGAACGTGACAAACCTGACGAGCGGCTGCACCATTGAACAGCTGGAACAAATCAATCGTGAACTCATGGACGAGATCTGGCGCACGAGGCATGAGTGGAATCGCAGCAGAGTTATCGATCACGTCACGGCGGTGTTCAACAAGACTATGGAGGACATTGACAGCATGCAAGAAGTTGGACCGCCTAGCCAGCTTCGCAACTTTTGACGCTTGAAAGAGAGGACCGTGAAGAGTACGAGATTTTGTAAAAGGAAAGGGATTTCAAAGAGTTGGGTGACTGTATTTAGGAGTTGGGGGTTTGTGGTCTCTGGCTAAGGAGGTATTAGATGTGTCTGCTCTAGAGGATATCAAACTGCGCAGGTTATATTCCATGCTTTTAGGTACCTGTACAATGGTACTTTTTCCTACGTATATAAAAACACATAACCATTACCACAATCTTACAGCTTGGACTTGTCCTTACTGCTATCGTACCGTCTCCCCTCGTCCGCCTGTTCTGTTACAGTCAGGTCTGGGAGTTTCTGGGGCATGATGCGACGGGGTGTTGTGCCCGGGACGACACTGTACTTGTAGAAGTCGGTTGCGCCGGCGTGCTCGCGGAGGAAGTCCTCATCAAGGAGTAACTCGCCATTGACAGCGGAGGGAGGGGCCTGAAGAATGGCGAGAATGGCGTCGGAGAAGATGGTTGGCTTGCGTAAGTCGTTGGCCTCGTCTGGGTTCTTGTGCGTGAACTGTTCTGTAGCAGCAGATTCAATGGCCTTGTGACAATCATCAGCAACCTACTCTGCACAAGACTTGACCTGTAGCGCCAGACTTGCAGAAGGCCGAGGATTACATACCACAGCGGGCCAGATGCTCGTAATCGCCATATCCTTCTTCCCCTCGCGCTCAAAGTCCATAGCAAGGCCTTTTGTCAAAACACTCATGCCCACCTTGCCCATGGCGTAGGCAGTCTTGCCGCGGAAGAAGCGGCTGTAGATGGGCGGGCTCACGACGACGATGCGCCCGGTTGAGGGAAGATGGGATAGAGCTGCTTGCAGCGTTGCGTAGAGGCCTTCTGGGTTGACGCGTTGCATGAGCTGAAAGCGCTTCAGGGGGGTGGAAGATACAGGTGCCCAGAATATGGCACCGGAGTTGTAGATAAGGACGTCTAGACGGCCGTAGGTCTAATCCTATGTTAGTGGTTTCGAGATACGGAGAGTTTAGAAGGAGGATTACAGAGATGGTCTTGGATATGAGAGCATTGATACTTTGTGGAGATCGAACGTCGACTTGAATGGCTGCGGCATCGCCGCCCGCGGAGGTGATTTCGTGGGCGACGGTTGTGATGGTTGATGCGGAAGAGTTGGGGTTTGGCGGGAAAGGGTCTGTTGGCTTGGAAGGGTCGCTGATGGTTTTTGCAGCGACGACAACTTTTAGTTATGAATATCAGTCGTGATCTTAGACACCCTCTAGTTGGAGGAGATTCAACAAACCGGCGTAGCCATCGCGGGCGAGGTCAACGGCGACTTGACGGCCGATGCCCCGGGACGCGCCAACGATGAGAGCAACGGGCTTGTTAGACGCCATGGATAGCGATCCTGTCCGTTCCTGTACCACGAGGCCTATGCGGCAACCCCGCAACTTAAGTTATCTAGGGAAATACTGTACTTAGATTTACGACGAGGATGTTGGTCACGTTTTGATTACTGAGAGTCGAAGTTCGGTGTTACGGCTCGGGGGTGGGTACGTAAAATCGCCGAGCCTCGGTACCCCACCCACATGACGGGGAACCGTCTGGCCCGGTTTCCCCGGCGCCCCGGATCAAGCTCCGCTCCGTCTTTCCAATATCTACGTCAATACACTCGGGAATCACGTCTTCAGGAGCTGATCCGGCTTGATTAAACTGCCACATTCAGCATAGGGAACGAGAAGGCACCGCTATCATGGGTGGGCGCATTGATTGCTACCTGGACATTGGTGAGCCTGCCGAGCATGCTCGGTTTCGGATGAACACTGACGAATGATAGTGTCCTTCTATAGCTATGTCGGCTATGTAGACTTGAGACAGACCATGAATAAGCTTGCTGCCCACGGGGTTGAAGTAGAGTAGGTACATGATGGTTCCTAGGCTATTGCCAGTTGTTGCTAAAATACCCTCCAGATTCTATCCCGTCTTCCTAGGTGGCATCAACCACCTATCTGGTAAGATAGAAGGCCTGACCTTTCACCGGTATACCTGTGTTGTGTTTATCTCACACATTCACAGGGAACAAACCCCCATGGATGCTCCCAGCCAAAGCAATCTACCTCGCCGACGACTCTCGCCGCGCCGCCGAGCGTCTCTCCGTCCCCTACCAAGGCTCGCCCCCAGACATCCTCGCCATCGCAAAAACACTCTCTCCCCTCCGTGGCCTACATTTCATCAAAGAAAACTACCCCAAGCCCACCTTTTTCGCCGCACTCCGCTTTCTGTTTCACAAAATCTGGCTACCCCCACACGTGAACCTCGCCGAAGACGTCAACCTCGTTGCGGCGCTCTCTGAAGCGACGGATGAGCTCGACGGTGGACCGGGAAAGAAGCTGTTCACCGATGAGGACGTTAAGAGGATCATGGAAGGGAGGGAGAGTATGAAGGAGCGGGTGAAGAAGTTGACGGGCGAGGCGGTTGAGAAGGGTGCGTTTGGGGCGCCGTGGTTGTGGGTGACGAATGGGGATGGAAAGTCGGAGGCTTTCTTTGGGAGTGATAGGTGAGTTTTCTTCTATTGAAGTGTGAACACGCTTTGAATTGACTAAGAGGTACAGGCTTAATCATGTATACCGCTTTTTGGGAATCCCGTTTCAGGATATCGAGGTGTTGCCGCCGTCAAAGTTGTAAGCCAGGCAGGGCAACTTGGCTTTGGCAATGAGAATCGCGAGCTGTAGGAGAATCACTTGAAGCCAATTTGCACAAGCCTACAAATGACTACAGGAGCCTGAGAATAATAAACGCATGCTTCAATCCGTCTTTTCCGTAATATCGTGTACCGTGGTTGTTCGACGTTGCTGGTTCTGAGTCAATCGTCACACAAACCCACTCACTCACTCACTTAACTTCAACCTCGCTTTAAACTCCAACACACATCTTCAACCTTCACCATCGCCAACGTCTTGGACCATGCAGCCCCTCGAACTCACGCTTATCGTCGCTGCGACGCGCAACATGGGCATTGGAGCCTATGGAACTATGCCTTGGACTGGCCTTCGTAAAGAAATGAAGTACTTCGCACGTGTGACGACGCGACTTCCTCCACAGGTATTGCCTCCCCATGCCATCTCCAGGCTGATGGATTAAGCATATCCACCGCGCTGGAGGTATCGAATATTAGGCAAGAGATCAAGGATACTTGGACTAACTGAGTGCCAGGCTCCCTCAGCGTCCATGAACGCCATCATCATGGGCCGCAAAACCTGGGACTCCATCCCCACCAAATTTCGCCCTCTCAAAGACCGCATCAACATCATAATCACCCGCTCCGCACCATCCACCGTCCCCTCAACCAACGAGCCCTCAGACCCGCGCGCCGAGCCCGTCCGCGTAAGCTCCCTTGAGCACGCACTGCAGTACGCCCGCGCTCGCGCCGATGTGGGCCGCGTCTTTGTCATGGGCGGCGCGCAAATCTACGACGTCGCGCTCAAGCTGCCCGAGGCACGGCGCGTGCTGCTCACGAGCATCGAGCGCGACTTTGAGTGCGACACATTCTTCCCTCTGGAACTGAAGGGGGAGGATGCGGGCAATTGGGTCAAGAGGTCGAGGGAGAAATTGGAGAAGTGGACGGGCGAGGAGGTTGAGCATGGTGGACAGGAGGAAGCAGGGACCAAGTATGAGTTTCAGATGTGGGAAAAGATCAATTAACTTGTTGTTTCGGGATAGAAACATAACAAGAGAAATTAACGAGAACAAGAGTCAAGGTGAAAGTGACATATTGCAGATGAGATGGGACATGATCCATGAATTATACTCGTATATACAACAATCAGGATGCCATAAAAACCTATACTCCCCCGTCTCATGCCCTATTCATACATCTTTACAATCCAGCCAGTTCTAAATCTTGTAATCCATACAGCTGATAATACACGTCTTCAGTTCGCCGAAACCTTGGGCGTCCCCTGTGGTGGTACAGCCTCCGCCTCCCGCACCGGCTCCCTCGCGGGGAGAGCGTCCTCCTGTTGACCGCTAAGTGGCTTCTCCAGCCTCGTCCAGAATACATCCACCGGCCTGGCCAAGATCCCGGGCAATTGTGTGGCAAGCATGTTGTCGGACACACCCTCGAAGTGCATCAGCGTCGACCGCATCCAGCCCACAATAGCAACCAAGGCCCGAGGGTCCGCATCCGGCGAGCCCTTGAACAGGTTCCGCCAGACCGCGCTTGCGAGGATCGCGTCGCCTTTGATCAAGCCCTCGTCGTACGCTAGCAGCAGACCTCGCCACTGCACAAAGATGTCCTTGAGGTATCGCTGTCGCAGGGCGCTCGATGTGATGTGATGATCGATGTGCATCTTCTTCTCGCACTCGAAGAAGAAGTGGTCGGTGAGCTGGTGCTGCCAGTTGTGGAAGGGCTCGCGCTCGAAGCAGCGTATCCGGGCGTTGATAAGGTAGAGGTGAAGCATAGTAACGTGAGACCAGGTGCTGAAGGTTGGGGGGAGTTTGAAGGCTGTTGGACAGCGAGGGTTAGCATCATGAGACAAGTCAAGGTAGACGACGCCTATGCTGAGAACGTACCGTGATGCCATACACTATCCGGATTCAGAGAGTGGCCAATCTCCTCACCATCCTCCGCAAGCTGCACACTATCATTCTTCCGCTCCTTCTCGGTAATATGGTAGTCGGCCGGCTTTGACGACGCCTTGAACAGCTGCTCCGTAGCACCCAGCACACGGTACGGCTCCGCCATGGCCTTTCCAACTCCCTTAAGAAGACTCCTCGAGCTCGTGTTGCTGAAATGTCGAACGGGCATCGCCATGGGCGCTCTCGCGGGAGGCAGAAAGTTCTTCGGGGCAGCGGCTCGTGATGCGCCAGCGCGCATTGCGGCCCGAAGGACGGTCCGGGCCTGGGTTCTGCAGGTTTCGCAGGCCATGCTCATGGTGTTGATTGTTCTGGGAATAATTAACGCGCTGGGACACGCTGGGATGAGAGGTTGTCGAAGTCCTTCACGTCATGACCGGGTGCATGACGGCGTGGATCTATCTCTTCAGTGGCAGAGAAATTGCCGTGTGAGTGGCTCCGGGACAATATCGGCAGCGGAAGATTGTTAGTGTTATCCATACTGTATCGCACTGTGCATTCTAGCCTCCATTGCTCAATGATGTTTTCTCTACATAAACCCTCCAAGGGTAAGGTGTAATACAGGTAAAAATACACGTATTGTACATTCTGAGGGCATCGGATTATTGAAACTTTGAAAAGACCAAGGAGCTGTTTGTGCCGCCAAACCCGAAACTGTTGGAGACGGCTACTCCAACCTGCTTCTCCTGTGCTTCTTTCGGCACGAAATTAAAGGCTGCACCAACAGCAGGGTTCTCTAGATTCAACGTTCCAGGCACGATTCCCTGTTACAAAGGTCAGTTACCCAATACAGGCGGTCCAGTGAACCACATACCTCGTGAATGGTCAGGATGGAGAAGAGAGCCTCGATAGCACCAGCAGCGCCTAGCAAATGTCCAACTGCCCCTTTGGTGCTGCTAACAGTAATCTCCGACTCATGAGAATAGCCATCTTCGCCCATCATGAGCCGCTGGATAGCCGACGTCTCAGCCAGATCACCAACCTGAGTTGCTGTCGCATGCGCATTGATGTAGTCGACTTGCGAAGGCTTGATCCCCGAGTTCTTCAGAGCCTTCTTCATGGCGAGAAAGGCGCCGTGGCCATCCTCTCGCGGCGCCGTCATGTGGTATGCATCGCCGCTACAGCCGTATCCCTTGATTTCGGCATAGATACGAGCTCCTCGTGCCTTGGCGTGGTCTAGTTCCTCAAGGACTAACACGGCAGCGCCTTCTGAGACGACGAATCCGTTGCGATCGGCGTCGAAAGGGCGGCAGCTTGCTTCTGGGTCGTTGTTGTAGGCGGTCGATAGGGACCTGGCTCTGCCGAAGCCGGCAAACGTCAAGGGATGGATGCAGGATTCCGAGCCTCCAGCAACCATAACATCGGCATCTCCCATGGCGATGAACCGCGAAGCGTCTCCGATTGAGTGCGCGCCGGTTGTGCAAGCTGTAGTCGCTGCGTGGTTTGGGCCCTGGAACCCGTACTTCATGGCTATGTGACCAGCAGCCATGTTGATCAAGATCTTTGGGACAAAAAGCGGTGATACTTTCTTATAACCCTGGCAAATAATTAGCAGCAGGTCACCTCGAACTAGGGAGAATCTTACATCTTGGTTGTGTACTAAGCTTGTTTCGTAGATGTCTTCGAGATTCCCGATGCCGCTTCCAAGACACACACCCGTCGCCTCATGCTCGTCACCGCTCTTTGGATCCCATCCAGAGTCTTTGAGGGCCATATCACTAGCTGCGATGGCATATTGCGTAAACTTGGACATGCGTCGCTGCTCAGTTGCGCTAAGCCAGTCCGACGCCCTCCATCGTCCCTCTCCCTCGCCGCTGGGCACTAACCCAGCGACCGTACTGGTCAGCTCCCGCCACCGCGCTTGAGGCTCCAAGTTTGCAACGCTGGCGATTCCAGATTCGCCGGCCAGGAGACGTGTCCAAGTTCGTCGAACGCCTACTCCCAAGGGCGTGATGGCCCCGAGGCCAGTCACAACTACCCGACGCATTATACTCCCATGTCGGATTATGCAGCTGTGTGAAGAAGAGCGGGAAACTTGGTAAGCCGAAGATATTTGAGGGAAAAATAATGACCAGGTTTGAAGTGTCGCCAATGTTGAAAGTGAAGTTGAATATCATTTCAAGTAAAGTTTCCTAGTTTGGCTTAGCGCACAGTGCTGTAGCTCATGTACAGGGGCGCGTCGTATCCTCACGATAAGCCACTGTCAACTCTCCCATGCATTCCTCCTCATATAGGCTTCTCTTAGTATTTATTCTTCTCATGATCCTTTGTTCCCTCGGCTCGCAGAAATTAAGCTGAAAGTATCGGCCATCGACACTGTCGTAAGCGCTAGGACATTTGAATAAGGCGCCACCAACTCGAAAGGAAGATTTAAAAAAAAAACACGAGCATTCAAAGCAACACGTTTCATCTAGTTCTTTGACACTGAGACGTCTTGTTCACGACAGAAAACTCCAACAAAACCTCCTGTGATCTCTGATCAGCGATGAATTGGCTTACTAGACTGTGAATTTGGTTTCACTTCTTGGGACGCGTTGTACAATTCCTCTTCCGGCCGATGCGCGTCTACGCTTCGCCATCAACCTTTCTGTCTCTCTTCCAAGCCGTCCCATCGCGAACTTGGAACACACTTCCTTGCAAACAGCGACAGGCTCACACAATAATTTGAGGTCATCGAGCTCAGAATACGGCCCAGGCTTGCCGCAAATCGTGCTGCTACGCCACAATCGTCCCTCGATCCTTGCTGCTGAGCTAGGTAGTAGTACATGAACCTTGACTGAGCCCAACTTCAACTGCGGTGGTTTGGGGACTGGAGAGGCTGCAATAGTCTCTAGATGCGTGACACCCAGAAGCCGGGCTCGGCTCTGCCAGTCGAGGCTATTGGGCAGTCGATTGGAGGCCCCAGTGGGCGGTTGTCAACGTCGTTAGAGGTGGATGATCCTTCGAGCGAAAATCTAAAACATCGGCTTCACGACTGGGCAGCCACCGGAGCTCGCAACGACGATGACGATGAGCAAGGATCAGAGTATGAACTCCTCTTGGACCCAAATCTACCTGAAGAATATGAAACAAGACGAAAGGGCTCAGGAGAATTGGGCGACGAGGCGGCCTTGATCAAAGATGACGAGGAGGATGAGGATGAGGATGAGGAGGACTCTCCTTACCCAGAAGTACGAGCTGCGGTGCGGAACTATGATGAGGATCTCCCTTGCAACACCGTGAGAGCATGGACAATTGGGATGCTGCTTGTCGTCGTGGGCGCCTCGATGAACACCCTCTTCTCACTTCGTCAACCATCCATTGGCATTGGGCCTCTCATCGCTCAGATTGTTGCGTGGCCAATGGGTCATGGGTGGGCAAGATTCATGCCCGATAGGGAGTTTACTACCTTTGGTACAACATGGACTCTGAATCCCGGCCCCTTCAACATCAAGGAACACGCCATCATCGTCGTCATGGCTAGTGTCTCCTTCTCTGTCGCATATGCTACAGATATCATCTTGGCACAGCTGGTCTTTTACAAGCAGAACTTTGGCATCATGTTCCAGCTTCTGCTGACCATCTCAACACAATCGGTGGGGTATGGCATCGCTGGCATGTTACGCAAGTTTCTAGGTGAGTTGTCACGGTCAACGGCAATGACTCTCAGCTTACCCTCAAAGTGTATCCCGCATCGATGATCTGGCCTGAGAACCTCGTTGGCGTGACATTGATGAATGCCATGTACGAGAGAAACGACCAGCCGGATCCGACTATCATCGGAGGCACAATGCACAGATACAGATGGTTCACAATTGTGACCGGATGCGCTTTCGCCTACTACTTCATCCCAGGTTTCCTGGCCCAGTTCTTGAGCATCTTTGCTGTTGCCACCTGGATGGCGCCTCAGAACCCAGTCGTGAACCAGTTATTCGGAGGCCAAACAGGCCTATCGATTCTTCCCATCACCTTTGACTGGACGCAGGTTGCAGGCTATGTAGGCTCCCCGCTCATTCCGCCCTGGTAAGTTTGACGATCAAGCCCTTGAAAGACAATCTCTAAATGGTACTAATGGTACTAGGCATGCTATCGCCAATACTCTCATTGGCGTCGGTGCCTTCTTCATTGTGGCCTCGTCCTTTCTTCATTATGGTGGAGCTTGGTTCGGCGAATACCTGCCAATGAGTGACTCCAGCACTTACGACAACACGGGCGCTCACTACAATACTTCGCGAATTCTGACGCCAGAGTTTACTCTGAATGAAGAAGAGTACAAGAACTATTCACCTCTGTTTATCAGGTTTGTCGCACCCATGAACTTGGTGTGCGCTAAGCTCACATAGTGAAGCACCACGTTTGCAATAAGTTACGGATTATCTTTCGCCGCCATCTCATCACTTGTCGTGTATACCTATCTGCACAACGGGAAGCAGATCTGGCAACAGTGGAGAAACAGCGCTAATGAGAAGCCTGATATCCATATCAAACTCATGAAGAAGTATAAAGAAGCTCCCACTTGGTGGTACATGTCACTCTTCGCTATTGTAAGTCCCCGTCCCCTTTCTTAACCCTGCTCCAGACAAGTAATTAATGGGGATCAAGATGCTCGTGATAGGGTTCTACACTGTCCTAGGATTCCCTACAAACCTCTCTTGGTGGGCTTTCCTGCTGGCCATTGCCATCTCTTTTGGATTCGCCCTCCCAATTGGCATTATTCAAGCCGTCACAAATACTCAGATTGGGCTGAACGTCTTGACCGAGTTTATTTATGGATATATTCAACCCGGGCGTCCTCTGGCGCTGATGCTGTATGCCCAGCTGTCGTTTGCTTATAACCAAGACTCATGCTAATATGGTCATGTAGCTTCAAGACTTATGGATACATTACGATGTAGGCGCCCTCAGAACGGCTACTGAGATATGCTAACCATAACTAGGGCACAAGCTCTTCGCTTCGTCTCTGATTTGAAGTTTGGCCATTACATGAAGATCCCTCCTCGGACAATGTTCCTGTCTCAAGTGGTTGCCACGACATTCTCATGCTTCATCCAGATTGTCGTCCTGAACCTGTCTCTGAACAACATCCCGGATGTTTGTGAACAGCACCAGGTCGACCACTTTACGTGCCCCGGTGGCCGTGTCTTCTTTTCCGGTAAGCTCAACATTGGGAACGATGTTCCTCTGAGTCTTCTAACCAATGTGATAGCCTCGATCATCTGGGGTCTCTTGGGCCCTGCTCGCATGTTCTCCCCCGGCCAAATATACTCTGGCCTCTTCGTATTCTTCGTCATTGGCGCCATCACTCCGGTCGTCATCTATCTCTGGGCAAAGCGCTGGCCCAAGTCCCCAGTCCGATACCTCATCGCGCCGCTCATCTTCGGAGGCGCCGGGGCGATTCCGCCGGCGACACCGCTCAACTACCTCTCATGGGGCATTGTAGGCTTCATATTCCAGTTCTGGATCAAGAAGCGCCACTTTAAGTGGTGGACTAGACTGAACTTCTTAACATCGTCTGCCCTGGATCTTGGGCTCGCACTGGCGACACTGTTCATCTTCTTTGCATTCACACTGCAGGGCGTAGAGCCGCCAAGCTGGTGGGGGAATAATATTGTGTCTACGACAATGGATGTTCAGGGGACAGCGGTGCAGGTACATTTACCCGAGGGCGAGCGTTTTGGCCCCAAGACTTGGTGATGCGAGGTGAGAGAGAGAGGAACTTTTGTATAGTATCATGATCTACTAAGACGCATTAACGCGCCTTTTGAGCCACTTGGAGACACGGCATGCACAGTTGGCCACTCGGATTCTGTGAGATAAGACAACGCGTTCTTCGCGATGCTTCATCTTACGCAACTTCACAAATACCGTTCGGAGTCTCCGAGAGTGGTTGAGACGTGGCGTATGCCACACATCTAGATGACAATAAGCCCATCTTGGCATGACCACGTCGGCCGCCGCCCGCATACAATACTCCGATCAGCCTCGGCGAGCATCCATTGCTTTTTGCCGATCTTGGTCCTGGCAAAGTGGCTTGCTCCAGGGAGGACTGATGTGTATGTAGAGATCCAAGTGCCGGGAAACCAGACCGCCGTCTCTTGGTTGCCACGTATCGAATGATCAGCCTTTCGAATAAGAAACAAGCATTACTGAATGATATGTGGCTGTAGCTCAGGCAAACCTGCATCTAGCTGCAAGCATGACATTCTATTCTGGCTAGCGCTCGGATGGTACATATAGCAAGGGAGCATGGATCAACATCGCTGAAAAATGTGATCTATCAAGCAAACATCTCAAGGATCCTGCGCCTCACCTTTGATCTTATAGCCATCCCTGCCATATGCAACCGTGCCAAGCACCGAATCAGCCGTCACGATGCGGCATTCGAATTTGTTCGGGACCGGGCTCTCCTTTTCTTGGCAAACTTCCGTGTCTTGAGCCAAGGCCCGGTGGGGCGTGAAAACGTGCAGTAATACCAACCGCTTTACAATAGACATGGAACCGAAAATCGTGCTGGACATCAACTCAGTCATGAAGACATGCAATGTGGAGGACAAAAGGCAAACTGAACTCTGACATTAGTACAATATAATGCCCCTCCTTTAATACAAAGAGACGGAGTTGTTCGTCTTGCGTAGGAGCAGCAGAAATCTACAGCAGGCAATTCGGAGCAAGCTAAAGGATCGTGCCAAACATGAACTATACTGTGAATCTACATACACGGGGCGTGTTATCACCTCAACAGGCGAGAAGGCGAGTTCTCGACTCAAGGGGAATCTTGTGGCCTAATACTTTTCTGGTAGATCAATTAACGCGGAAGAATGTTCGACGTAACTCGCAACGAACCCGTGCTTCCATGCGATATTCTCGGCCTCGAATCCCTCGTTAACGATGTCATGACCCGTCTTCTATCAGATCCATCTACGTTCTCTTTACTTACACCAAGCGTCCTAGGTTCCTAGCTGACTCCTCCATAATCTCCCCTGGGCGTCGTTCTGCCTATCTTCCCTCGACTACATACTTCTCCGGTCGTGTCCTGGATCCTGATCGAATGTCCATCTCCGTTACCCTGCTAGATGAATGGCACACAGCCCCGAATGGAATTTACGAACATCAAGACCTAGTTCAGCCCGGCATGGACCTTCGCGGGCGTTTCAAAACGAACGACATAGGGAGCTTCAGCTCATTGTGTCTCCTCCCTGTATCATATCAAATCCCACAGGATGGCCCGGCTGGAAAGATGTTAAAGATATTCCACCGTCCGCCAGATTGCCCAGCACACATCCACTTCATAGTCCTAGTGCCGGGACACGGATTACCCAAAACCAATCAACCCGTTATCTCGATTAGGCTCAACCACTCACATTACTATCTATTAGCTGTATATACTCATCGTCCATAGCCCAAATCTCCATGACCTTGCAGTAATACTCTCCGTAAAATCTTCAATCTCAGAAATAATGTCAAGCAGTAGTGTCGAGGTATGTCTCCATATGTCAGTGTTCGCTAATGGTGCTAGTTAGATGCCTGGGTAGTCGTGTTTCAAGTGTTCAAGTGCTCCCAGTGAGAACTTCATGGTCGCTGCATTGTGCACTCCCCCTGCCTTCAGTTATGGTCGGAGATTGAGACGTGTCGACGTCCGTAGGGCAGACTATGGGCCTCGTTGCTGAGGAATCCAGAAGACCGGCACCACTGATGTGTGTCGTCCCAGTATTCATGGTGGCTGCTGACCCTCGACGACTTTCGCACGGCGAAATCAAACTATCACGGGCTGGTGAGTGAGAAGAGGGATATAGTTGGGCGTGACCACTCAAACTCGGACCAGGGCTGAAAGCTCTTGCTTGTATCTCTAGCTCAACAACCGGTATGAAAGACTCCAAAACGCAGACCAACTGCTGAGCGTGGAGGTTTGATTGAGCCCACTGTTTCAGGATGCTCACCGCATCAGAAATCAATGATGCAGAGTAGCTGTTATGATGCATGCCAGCGTAATCGTTACTGAGCACAATGAAAGCGGCGTCAAACAACAGATAGCTTATGGTTTGTGAGCAGACGAAACAGACAGCCGAAAAACACTTGCACTCACAGAGTCAAAGGATCGAACCAGGGGAAATGGCCTGATTTGGTAGCCAGTTTGACAAGTGCAACTGTCTGAAGTGAGTGTGAAACGCATCTTTCAGACAACTCATTTATCCGCGAATGCGGTATAGAAGGTACCCGGACCGTTCCCAAGTCATCTTTTTTTATTTCCCTAAAACGATGGAGGAAGAAGGGTCGGCAAAGAAGTGTGTTCGCGTAAAAGCCAAGTAGTTGAACATGGACCAGGGCCATTGTGTAAGCCATATTAGTCGTGCCCTGAGCGAGTTTCTCGGCAGACAAAGCTGGGTGAAGCGTGCTGTACCAGTAATCGAGGTCGTCCGTCATCTGGCGTGCTGCCTCGGCAGAGATTTTTCGTGTTGAATATATTTTATTTAGAGTCTGCCCGATGATTTGGCATGCGTCAATGGCAGCGTCGAACGCAATCCATTCGATAGGTTGACGCACTGAAAACCTGTCGATCCTGGGTTCCTGGCTAGGAATCCTGAGCGAGTCCTCAGCACAGTCTTGTTCCGAGATTGTGGGCGGCCGCCCTAGCGAGGCAGCAAGCAGTTTATCGAGTACGAAGAGGCTTTTCCAAACACTTCGTCTCAAGGCCTTTGATTCCTCGTTGCTGAACACGACATCCGTTTCAAAGCCTCTGTGAGCTCCGAGAGCATAGGCGGACCGAACAGCCATACCTAGAGCGAGGTAAGCTCAACCTGGCATGGAGAAGACAAAACATTATACTAACCGCAGTAAGCATCGGCAGCATTCCGTTTCGACACAGCGAACATGAAAAACGACATCAATGCAAGAGCTTGGACAGACCAGAGTCCACCATTCTCGTCCTCGAGCAAACTGCCATTCTCAAGCCCCAATGAATCACCACCTAATGACTTGGCGGCCGCGAACAACTTTTCTTTCCAACGATCATCTTGCGAACGTAGGTGATGAACGATCTCGCTTTCGGGCCCAGTCAAGTGAGACGGACCAAGGGCAAGCCCAATCGATAGAACAAGATAAAGTAGACAAAGTTCTGAAGCATGGGCTTGAGTTTTCGTATGATAGACTTTATCCAGAGTCAATTCTATCGATTCGGGTTCCAAAATCTCTAGTAAACCACGCGTCTGGGTCGTTAGAACTGCCACACATGTCCATTGCATGCTGAATAAACGTGACTTACGTTGGCGAAGTACGACCTTATCAGCATCTTAGCCGTGTCCAATTTGGGCAAGGACAATAGAGACTGGGCCGAAGGGGGAGCAAAGAAGGGTGCTTCCGTCATCTTGAAACGGTCCACGTCGTTGGTAAACCGGGATTGTCCAGAAATATTCCGAACGATAGTTCTTATGACGGACACGTAGGAAGGAGTAGAGGAAGGGCCAACATAAACTAAGAGGCGTTATCAGAAGACATTGGCTTTTTGGGTGAGGAAGTTACTTACAGACCCGATTCGTAAGATCTAGTAACATGCATTGTTCCGCGATCAACCCCGCCTCTTCAGGTCTGAAGGCGGTGCTTTGGCAATGGCTCAAATCCAGCCCACAAGTGGGCGAGTCTTTTAGGCGGCTTCCATCGCCTGCCTTTTCCAAATTGATCGCCAGGTCAGCATAGCTTGAAGACTCAGGAGACTGTTCAACACAGCCCTGTCTTGAAGACGAACCCGGCGCGGCCGAATCACCCGAGTCCGAAGCTGTATTCTGCCTAGATCTGGATCTGCAAGGTACATTCCTCCTACGACAGGTAACGCAAGGTTTGACGTCGGTACACTATCACAGGATTGAGTGAGAAGTGAACGTGAGAGGTAGTAAAGGCCCTACCGTGCAACCCATTGTAACAACCGGTACCGAGTATGGGATGGTTAACGATTCTGAATGCCAAAACGGGCAAACCAGGAACGAGAACTAGGGTCCAGGGGTCGGTCATTGTTTTGGGGTTATCTTTGTTCTCTTACCTTTTGTTTGCGTTTCTTGCAATGATCGCAGGCTTGCGCCGCCCTTTTGCGCTTGTCTGCCGCCACCCTAGGCCGCGCCATTGTAGGTAGGTATGTATGCAGAAGAGCCGGCCGACGGATGAGATGCGTCAAAGACTCAGGAGGCAGTAGAATCAAAAGATGAAGAAACAAAACGCTGCTTTTGCTTTGGTCCAGGCTGAGATGGTAGTCGTCGAGAATGGTCCGAGCATGTGTGTCGAGCAGCAGGTGGTCAGTTGCTCCTGACGTTGAGTTTACGCAGGCGAGAGGAGCTAGTACTCCTTCCTGCTCCTGGCAAGCTCAAGTCACATTGGTGAGGACCTGGTTGAGCGGCAGCTCGCAACTTCAGCTCCAGAGAATCAATCACTATAGACCTTGTCGGTAAATGATTGGTTCTCACACTGGTAGTTGGTCGAAGTGCCGGATAGGGCACTCGGGAATCGAAAGCAAGTGAAAAACAGCAGAATAATCAGAATAATCGACTTGAGCATTGAGGGAACCTGCTTGAGGGAGCTCAAGCTCTTTCTACCCACCCGCCTGGCCAACACAAATCGCAACGTCCAACTAGAAGCCGTCCCAGCAGTACGGAAAGGGTTGTGTGGATGCTCTGCGACATGATGAAAGCAGCGGTGCTGGCAAAGGCTGAGAAGATACCTGTGGCGTCCAGAAGGCTTGCCATAGTGCGTCGTTGCAGCAGCAGAGAGAGCCTAAGATGAAAAGCTTCAGCTACTTCGGAGAACTCCTTTTCTCCATGATTGCTTCATGCATCCCTTGCGTTGGACCCATTTCATTGGCTCCCTGCTGGACCGGACAACATAGTCAACGCTGCCCTAATAAGGGGAGTGTGGCAGATCTGAGAACTGCGGGTGGTTTGGCGACAAGATCCCTTGACCAAAGGGCAAATGTCTGGCGTATTGAGGTGGGGGTCTACACCCTTCAGGGGTTGAATATGTTATATTAGATTTCTTCCCAATAAAGTCGCGATTCGTTTATTAATAGGCTGAAAGGCTTTATACATATCTCTTTGTCTGGCACTATGATTTAATAATCTATTAATAAAGAGGTTGATGATTAGTGGCAAGTTTTTGAAGATACTTACCTCAAGCGCGAATTACTATAGGCAAGGAAGTATAGGTATGTACGGAGTATTAGTTGAGAAATAACATTTCCAACCCCTGAAGGGTGTATCTTCATGTCGCTCTCCACTCGTTGGTTCGATCGCCGTAGTGGGACCTCCCCAGTGAGATCTCATCATATCTGTGATGTTTTGTCAGGTCAGGGCCAATAAAGGGGAGGGTATTCTTCACCGTCTCAAAGGGAGAGAAAGCACTTTCAATCAGGACTCCACGGAATATCGATACTGAGCTCAATCGAATTGGGCAATAATAAGATCTGCTTCATTCGCATCCATCACTCAACTACGTATCCCCAAACGGCGACTTCATAACCAAGGTACCTAGGGAAAAAGCAACGTACCGGTACTACCCTTGTCAGTAAACATTCCGTATCTTCGTCTTACGTCTAGCTTTAACTCTCTGTCAATATCTAAGCCCAAGTCTCGGATCCCCAGAGGCGTTATCAATAGGAACAGCAGACAAATGGATGGCTACGCTCTCTATAGACGGGTCACTTTGTGCATTTTCTAACACCTGTTGATGTTGGTTGTTGGTTGTTGGCTGTGGCGACACAGCGTCATTTGGCAAAGTATGCTCCAAGTTGATATTGTCCAACGACCGGGTCGTTGGGTTCACCGGAGCCCAGTATCCGAGACATTTAAGGCTGCTTCGAGACGCCACTGTCTTTGTTGGCTACTGTACACTTTCGACCCTGAGCGAGCAGTTGGCATCCAGATGCCAGCCCAATCGCAAAAGACCCTCGCCATGCAATGTGACTGAGAAGCACGCCCCTTCCCTTGGAGAGACTGTTTCGCATTTTCGTCGATTGCTTTCGATTATTCCCGATCTCTGGCACGAACGGAGGCTGCCATGGAACAGTCGTCTGAGACCTTCATGCGGGCGGATGCTCCCACCGTTAACACAAAACTAATAGCTAGGGTCTTACCAAATCCCTTTCCACTTTCTCTAATAAAGGCCTCGATCCACAATCTCATGACCCTCTGCCATCGTGGTTCTTCCTGGTCGTGCATATGAGAGGGCCTCCCTGTCAATATCCTGTATCAACCCTTGTGTCATACTCGGTCAAGAATGAGGTATTCAGAACGAAGGGTCGCCTGAAGTTTTCCACGTAGCAAGCACATGGCATTTCCAGAATATTGACTTTAAACTTCGCTGAGCACTGCCGAGATACTCCAGCTGTCGACCGGTTTCATGGGAAAATAGGAGATAGACCATATTACTAAACCTCTGGACAGAAAACACTGCAAGATCAGGGACGAAATGAATACATGTTTCTATTTCTAGAATAACACTATTCACAATCGGCCATTCACACGATGATTGTCTATCTGGGCGAGACTCAAGTCGGTCAAAACAAGAATCTTGACAAACACGATATCCATTGCCTCCAAAGCCATGGCAATTACTCCGTTCCAGTCATTCAAATTTTACCTACAGGGCAATACACCATCTACGACAACTATTAAAACATTTCGCCAACATGAACTTTTCCCCGCCTTTGGCAAAAATCCTAGAGCATCTGATACAGTCACTGCAACTGCTGAATCCACGAAGACCTCTTCATGTAACCAAGCGATGAGTAAGCGTCTTCGCTCCGCCTTCAAGTCCTCAGCCCTTAAGACAGAGAGAAGTAATAGTAGATAGTCATCCCGGATTCTAGTGGGATTCGCATGTCCGAGGCTTCTGTCATTGCCTAGTCACTGAGTTTGACATCAGGGTTGGGATGACTACGAACAGGAGAGTGGTCACA
This sequence comes from Fusarium cyanostomum, assembly GCA_014824385.1. Lineage (NCBI taxonomy): Eukaryota > Fungi > Ascomycota > Sordariomycetes > Hypocreales > Nectriaceae > Fusarium > Fusarium cyanostomum. The sequence continues at coordinate 126,695 of JABCKW010000489.1, forward strand.
AGTGCCGCACCAATAAAGAACATTCTCTTGATTAAAAGCCATGTTCAATCATTGCAATTGAGGCGCTACTGAACAATGACTTCAACCAACAACAGGCCAATGCCATCTAAGAGTGGAGGACAAAACATACCAAGAAGGCGTCGGAGCGCAATTACTAGCCATTGTCTACAGCGAAAACGATATGTTACAGGGAATCTTTATAACCTCACAACACTAGCCGTCCAGGCTCCTCTTCCAGAATCACTTTGCAGCGCTCAAGGAAGATCTGTGCCCTCTCCTCCTCAGTCTTGGGAACCACAAGCGTAAACAGGTTGGCACCACTGGACATGCCAGGGACGGTGTGGATACCAGCAGACTTGGGAGCAGACTTCTTGCTGGGGGTGGCAAGAATGTCGATGATGTCGGACTGCTTGCGAGCGGCGGGTCGGGGAGTGAGCAGTGATACGGGAGGGATGGCGGCGATCTTGGGGAGATAGATACCACGGGAGCCCTTGGCGGCCTTGACCTTATCGAGGCCGAGAACCTGGTCGAAGAGCTCGTCGGTGGTCGGGGCACGCTTGGAGGCAGGGAGGTCGTCGTTGGCGACCTCGGCGGCGCGGCCGACGAAGGTGGAGATGGGCAAGAAGACTCCGAGGGTATCATGGATTCTGTTCTGGACCTCGATGACCTTGGCCAGAGAAACGGGGATGGACACCTCGAGGTTCTCCATCACGGGGGCCTTGGGGGCTAGGGCAACCTCCTTGGGGGCTTCCTTGGGAGCCGAAGCCTTCTTCTCGGCGACCTTGATGTTGCTCAGGTCGAGGTGAGCCAGGGCGTTGAAGTTGGACTCATTGACAGCGGGTGTCTCGGGGTTAATGGTACCGAGGTAGGCAAGCACATCGCCCTTGAGCAATCGGCCATGAGGACCGGTACCCTTGATATTCTTGACATCCTCCTCGCCGAGGCCCTTCTCCTTGATAAGGTGTCCGACCGACGGCAGCAGAGGGTACTTGTGCTCGTAGGTGCCGTTACCCGTGGGCTTGGGTGCGCTCTTCTTCTCAGCAGGGTTCGAGTCGGCGGGGGCGGTGCTCTCCTTGGGAGCTTCCTTGGCTTGTTGCTTGGGCTGCTCAGCGGGGATCTCGAGTGAGCTGATGTCGTCACCAGCTTCGGCGATGACAGCGATTCGCGAGCCGACCTGTACGGCCTTGCTACCATTCGAAGTCATGATCTTAACCATGACTCCGTCGTCCTGGGCCTCAACGTCCATGGTTGCCTTGTCGGTCTCGATCTCGAGCAGCACATCGCCGGCGATAAAGGTCTGTCCTTCCTTGACCTTCCAGGTAGCGATGTTACCCTCGGTCATGGTGGGCGAAAGGGCCGGCATGGTGAAGTTCTGAGCGGCGAGACATCGCGTCGAGGTGGTGAAGCCTGCATATCGACGAGTGTTAGTCGGTGCGCGACAAAAGGGTCCGAGGAAAATCAGCAGACGTACTACGAGCGATAGCGGACCTGGTAGCGACGACACGGGCAGATGCCCTGCATGCTGCCGCAAGAGACGCCATTGCACAGCTCAATTGAGGGTGAAAATGGCGAGGAAAAGCGAGCGAAGGAGGGGATTGAGGGCACGTAAGAGCGGCCTCCGGGGTGTTGGAGGGATGGATTTCTTAAGCTTGAAGCTGTTGGGATGGCGGCGCTCAAGTGGGTACGCACGGGCAGGACGGGATTTTTTTTGGCGGGAAGCCCAAGAGGAGAGTACTCCTATTGATCTTCTTTCTTCACCTTTTTGCAGGCCCAATTTCTGTTTTTACCTAAAAAAAATCTCAAGCGATACCTATGATTCTTTCTTTCCCTGATGTTAATTCTGTTTTCTTGGCTTGTATTATGAAATACTCTGCAACTCAACGCACACTAAATATCTCTCAACTGTTCCACCGCTCGGACAACATTTCGCCGCGACCGACGAGCTAAAACCATCCCCGGCCTATTGCCGTCGTTAGCCCAGTGTATGGCTGGTTAGCTCGATTGTGAATATCGTTTCTAGATAGCTTCACTTTTATTCCAAGCTCAAGAAAGATTCACCTTTAATGCGCAAATCTTTACGGCAATATACCGCCAATTGACCGCTTGTGATTTTCTGTAACAAATTCGATTACTTCTCTTCCTTCTTTTGTTCTACTTGAGCTGTTCTACCTACACAATGGCTGGCCTCGCAAGGGGCTTTTGCCTCCCCGGCCTCCGGCCCCTCTTCGCTCCTCGCGCCGAATCCGTACTCCTACGATACCGCTTCTTCACCACTTCTCTCCTTCGAGCTGCCGAACCGGTCGTCAAAGCCACCCGATCTACCGCACCATCAAGAGCCGCGTCCTCCGTTGCCCCGAGCCGATACGCCTTTGTTAAGACCCTCGCTACAAAGCCCATACCGACAGTCCTCTACGATGGCCCTTCACACTTCTGGTTCTACTTTGGCTGTTGGACTAGTGGTGTCACTATCCTGACCTGGACGGCCCTTACTGCGCCCTCCGTTATCCACCAGCCCGAGGACATCCCGCAATGGGTCGGCCTCACCTTTGGCGCGTCCTACCTCCTCCTCGCCTCCATGGGCTTCTACCTCATCTCCAAAACACACAAAATCATCGGTCACATCCGCGTCCTCCCCACCCAAACCGCCAAGCTCGCCGCTGCTGCCGGTAGTCCTGCGAGAGCCGGCTCTGCGCCCCTTCAAATGGAGGTCACTGTCAAGCGCATGTTCCCAATGCTCAAGCCCAAGGTGATTACAGCGTCGCTGGATAAGGTCTCGCTCAAGTCGCGCTTCTCGCTGCCGAACGAGTATGTGCCGGAGCTGAAGCGGCAGGAGATGGTGCGCGCGGCCGAGGCGAAGCGCAAAGCGCTGCGCAAGTTCGACATGGAACACCTTTTCACAATGCCCTTCCGGAGAATAGGCCGGGCCCTGTCCGCCATGTTTAACGGTGTCAAGTCTGCTTGGACTGACATGGGCTATGGCATCCTCACCGTGGATGGCAAGGACTACAAGGTGGACGTGACCAAGGGCTTTGCTCACGATGGGTTCCGTACGCTGGAGAAGATCGTGGACATCAAGCCTTGAGCAACGCCATGGGGACTTAGGAGCATAGAGGGAACAAAGAAAAAAAGCTTCAGAGACGGCAACGCCCGCGAAACATTCCGCGTGAGAGCCGAGATGTGTTACTACCTGTACTTCACTATGTAAACGAAATTTATGAAAAGTTTCCGCGCAAGGATTCGATGCCTCACGGCTCACCACATCAGTTGAGCGAAGAGGGGTCAAAGATCGCGATGTTGATGGAAATATTCTCGCAAACTATAGGATTGTGTAAGCAGAGAATTTCTTCTCGCCTCGTGATGGGATCGCCCGATCTGCCAGGCACGCGAGCAGCGGCATATCGCCATGATGATGTTGATCGCGTACAAGCAACGTTTCCCAACCGCTTCGAGGTGTTCCCATATGCACATCGCTCAACACACACCGCCAGGACTGAGGCGAGCAAGCTCTACTGCGCTGCGCAGCGCAAGCACCACATATGATCGAGGCTAATCGCCACATCTCATCTCCACAGATGCAACTTAAAGGGAGTGGTTCCCGAGGACGAGGCACACGATGCACCAAGTTCATCAAGTACACGATACCTGGGAATTGTTCTTATGCGTTCCTTTCCGTGAAGGGAACGTTGGAAATCTCCACATCTCGGTTTGAACGCCCCATGGAAAAGTCCATCTTTGTAGCATTTTGCTCTTGCGACCCCTCGTGACCTTCCGGAGCCGCAGGGCTAACACTGGGGTGTTGTTCAACTCGACTTACATGGAGTCTGTAGGTAGTTAGCTACCATGAATCAGCCCACAACGCTGACAAAGAGTAGAGATTTGCCGCAAAGCCGCCCGGAGCAGCACGGCAATGTCGAATACAAGGGTCGAGGATGGCGCCGGCACCGACATTCGACTGCAAACGCCTCTTGCGCGAGTGGCTGGCAGACGATCTTTGGAGGTCCATCATGGCCAGGTATGCCCTCAGATTGGTTAGTTCAAGCTTTTTCCGGTGGAAATAAGTGTATGGTATGGGTAAGTGCCGAGTCCAAGCTCGACAAGCAGCCAACTTTGAAGCAAAGACCAACATAGAATCTGTCCCCCGGCATGATGAAATAAGAATCCCATTGTATCCCGAAGATGAGGGGTTGAAAAATTTCCGTCTGTAGTTCCGAAACTTGGAGCCCCTCCAACTTTACCCCTCCAAAACAAGATCGTCCAGTCTGATGGGAGCGGTCAGCCAGCCTCGCAATTCCCAGCTCTAGGTAGCAAACGAGGCTATCCCTGAGAGGGTCTTGCTGAACAACATTTAGCGATCCAATGCACGAATCTCAATGCTCCACAGGCGGAGTCTGGCGGAGCCTGGCGCGGTTGGCTCCTTTACTTTGTGCAAGCAAGCCACTCGACTTGCGCGCTGTCACTCGAGTCGACGGCGACGGGCGCTTTTAAGATCATGCCATCGAGCCACAAGAAGTGAAGCATGGTAATTTTGCCGTGCATCTTTCGAGAAATATGGCTTTCTCCGGCACATGGGTGCAAGCATCAACACTCAGCCCCCTGCACATCAGGGTCCAAGTCCTAGAGTCGTCCCTGCGACTTGCGTTGGGATTGACATCAAAAATATGCGCCATCATCTCTATCAGAATGAATTGCCGACATCAGCGTAAACCCGCATGCCTGCTAGCAGCTACTGTGGACTGTCGACGTCATCCAAGCCTATGACTACGGTTGGTTCAGCTCGGTGCGGCTTGCGGTGAGCTCTCCCACTCAAGGCGGGGGGGACCCTTGGCCTGGGAAGGTTTAGTGTAGTGGAAACGATGCGGGCGATACCTTGGAAACTTTCTTGTCAAGATGAAGATCAACACCAAATTCGGACTCCAACCTCGAGACATTGCACGCGAACAGAGCTTCACGGAGGACGCGATTTGCGCTGGCTCCTTCATTGGCGCCCGCCACCAAGTCTGACAGATGGCCAACATGGGAACCCATGGATCAAAAGGGGACCACGAAGGGACGTGACGTGATGTCCATGAAAGCCATGTATTCGCACTTGTCGCGTGCGTGCTTGGCTTGGTGTAAGTCGCTGATGACGAAGTCGAACCTCAGAAAAGTCGAGCAAGAAGATGCCTCCCATCCAGTCGCACCAGCCTGTATCGGATTCGCACTCTGTACCTTGCTTCAGTCCAAATTCTCGGAGTGGATTCAACCCCGAGTCGATCAGTATGGGCAATGCAACATGCCTTTCCACTGTCTTCCTCTTTCGGACGCATACGCATTCGTATTTGTTACAGAAACCAGCTCAGCGGCATCCATTCAAGTGAGTGTTCCAGGCGCTGGTAAAACATGGATCCACGCAATCACTTTCGCCAGTCAAGAGCAGGGGCCAGCTATTTTGGAGTCCGTGGCATGATATCTGTACAGATAGCCGCATCGTCGGAGTGGCTTGGAAACGATGGAGAGCTCAACTTGGACCATCTTGATCGGATATCTGCTCATTCGCTTCGCTCTTTGGCGGACGCTCCCTAAGTCGAACGTTAGATCTGCTCCAGAGATGCAAGCCCCTCGCGCTCCTTGGCAGTCGACGAATGGTGTGTCTCCCAAGAGGCAGCATCATCATCGTCTTCCTCCAGATGCAGAGGTGGCATGTCGCTCAAGCAGATTGGACAATTCCCCACCAGATCGAGGGGCACGGTGCTCTACCGAGAGGGGTCTGGGCTTTTCAGGAGAGACCCTTAATACGCTGTTGGCTTTGTCCCGGCATCGTCAGTCGATCCCCGACAATATGTCCTCAGAAGAATCGTCGACGCGGAGTAGGGTCTAACGGCTGCGCACGCAATACTCATATCCAGGTGCATTGTGACATGCACTGAGGCATCAGAGATCGCCAAGAGTGTCATATTCTGCGGTCTTGTGTATGTGATCTTCAAACCCTGGGGTTTGGACGACCCTGGATGTCGCGGTGGCAAGCAGCGGTGAGCGGAGGATGGGCGAATCATCGCGACTATCCCAACCAATTGCCAGCAATCACCAGCAATCCAACACGGCCATCCGCCGAGCTGCCACTTCCCGTAGCTCAAGGGAGAGGAATGCGACGTCGAGCGTCATGTGCCCCTCGTTTCAATTTGGGTGAGTACGCATGGCCTTCATCATTGGTCGTCGTCCCTCGATTTCTAGAACAACCGCCAGTAGCGCAAAAGAGTTCAATGGAGGCTCAGATGTCAACCTAACACACGGCAAACCAGCGCCATCATGTAATGTAGATGCGGCACTTTGGGAGGGACAGAACGGTTGGCTATTCGCTGAAGCGGGCGGTCTATCCCACCCACCCAAGATCCTCCGTCCGTTAGCATCCAGATCGTCTGAGTCGGCGTAGCGCACTTCACCTCACGACATCCGAGGCAGGTGATGGACATCCTCCGGTGCGCGGATCTGTTTCACCGGCTGATCTTCTCTGTCGGCCGAGCTGTGATAAGCACCATTCGACCTCGTGAAACATTCGCGGTCGGCTGGATCCTCAGTGCCTGTCATGTAGCACGAGGCACTGATAAAGTCGAGACATCGGAGACTTCATTGTTCTCCGCGTTCATTAAAGACGAGACGCTAGTTCCATCCGGCCACAGTAGAGCGTTCTCGAAGTAGGCCGTGATACGGTATCTGATCTGAGGAATTTATTATAGACGTCGCCTCACCTCATTATTTCGCGACGGCAATATGTTCCCCAGACTGAGGTTGGAACACGGTTCCTCAAAGATGTCTATCGTCGGGAAGTATCACTCGGTCATGACTAGACGTGCAATGCCATATTATGGCCAGTGCATGATAACGGAACCCCGGTTCTTGTCTGTTGGACCCTTGCTGGGTTTTGGTTGATGGCTGCTGGACGATGCAAACACTGCTCGGTACGAAGTAAAACTTTCATTCGTCGAAAGAGCTATCAGAATCGTGATTATACCTCTCTCTCTTTTGAAGCGACCGTTAGAGGCACTCATGAAGCTGCACTCTCATAATTAAAAACACCGCCTACAATGCAAGACGACATCGTTGCTGCGGTCGTTGTTGTAGAGACGGTTTAGACCATGTTTGTGTAGTAGTTCGTGAGTTGAATGTCGTATGTCTTTAGAGACATACTGCCGGATCCGGCAGGGTAGAAAAGACGTGGAACAGGGCTGATGTTGACGCCGAACCACTGAACGGTCTAGACTTTATTCCTCTCGAGGCGCATGTGCAACAGCCGCCGGCAGCATGGAAACGAGACACAATTCTCAAGGTGTCAGCCTGAGTCCTGAGCAGAGATGTTTTCTCCAGGGACCCGGCATAACGAATTGACATGCCATCCCTGCTAACAGCTTCCTGGAGGTATTCGCTGTATGAATGCGCCAAAGTTTCTAGAGTTGATGGACCAGGGACCCGAATAAAAAGTCGCCTCAACTTGTAAGCGGTGCAACGGGTTGAGTGGATGGTGAGCGCAGCCATGTCTTCTTAAGATCCTGCAAAGCCACCCAGAGTCTTGGCGGGCGGTATCTGCGGAACGAGTCAACATCATGACACCGTTTGCAATTCCTCTCCTTGACATCCGCGCCTATCGACCGCTGGAAATGCCGCGAGAGAGGGGAAGATGAACGAGATTGACTGGTGTAGTTGAGTTAGTCTCTCCATGGCATTATTGCTAGTTGACGAGATAAGTGGGAAATCGACACGGAAATGGCCACATATCGAATATCCATTATCGCAGGGTGACGCAGCGAGATCCCGGGACTGTCCTGGCAGCGGTTGGTCATCAACAGAGCAGCACGATGCTTAAAATGCTGAAGATCATGGCGAGTTGGAGCTTTTTGACGGTGGTTCAGGCGGGATGGGCGTCCACTAGCCGTCCAGGGTAAAGAGAGCCCTGCAGTGGAGGTTGCAGGCAGATGAGAAGTACAGATACTTGTTCCTAGTACATGGAGCTACGACCAGGGGCTCAAGAGTCCCTCAAGGCCCTTGAAGCAAGATGACATGCTACTCCCCCAATTAAACGTCAGCGCCACACGGGCACAGTGGAGGGTATGACATAACAGCTGGGCGGCCCCAGCGAGAGCAGATGGTCAGAGGCTCCGCTTGAGGCGGCGCGACAAAGGCCAGAGGCGCAGCAGAGATGCAGATGCAGGATACGATGGATCATGGGTTTGATAAGATCCAAGGCGAGCAAGCAAGAGACTAGAATAAGGGCTGAGAAAATGCCCTTTCCACATGTCCTATCCTCATGACGGGAATGCGCGTGGTGTGAGGATAACATACCGGAGAGAATAGTTCGGAACGGAGCGGATGGTCTCGTGGCAGCGAGGACTTGTGCTGCGTGATGGGCATGTCTTGGGTTACAGGTGGGTTCGGGGTTCTGGACTCGCGGGTGATGGTGGTGCTCTTTGCTGTTGAATGAGGGGATGATCTAGAGCATGGTGCTTGGTGTGGATGGTTGGTCGTGGTGGGACATAATAGTGTTGGAGTATGGGATGAGACATGATGGTTGGCTGGCCATGATTGATTTGTGTTGCCTGGACCACAGACCAGCAACATCTCAGCCGTCTCGGCCGGTAATATGTTGAAACGGCGGCGGTACGGCGAATGAGTTTCGGCTGGGGATCATCTCCCAGCGGAGGAGGCTTGTGCGACTCCCCTGGATCAACAGCTTTTGCTCCGGCATGGAGGCTATTCAGCGTGATGCGCGATGTCTTCTGAAACAATGCAATGGTAACGATTTGATTAACAGAGTGCGAGTCAGGAAGAAGATGAGCTGAATCATTTTTCCTCTGCTGCTTGGTGCGTCATCAATGCCGGCGGTCCACTAACATAATTCAGAAGCGAAGTGATCCTTGTTGAGTAACCGGACAGAGAAGAAAAGAAGAGAAGAGACAGCTGAGTTCTTCCGTTGTGCGACAACAGCCTTGATGTGCGCCCGCCCGTTCTTCTCTGTTCGCCGATTGCCTTTCATCTCGAGTCTCGAGCCTCAAGTAGTCATTTCGGGATGGCGCCGAGGATGCATACCGGTGTCCAACGGCATCTCCGGACTGTAAGTAAACAAACAACAATAAAGACCACGGCAGACGGGGTCCATGTCCTTGTGTTGTCAATGCTTCCCTCTCCGCTTGGCCTGTGAGACATTGACTTGGAACACGGAGCAGCGAAGGTGGCTGAAGCGCGTGCACGCACTCACACAGCACAATCTCTAATCTTGCCCACACCGACCAGCATCCCCCATTTCATCGTGGATTTGTCGTGTTGTTGTTGACGTTGGTTGAGCCTGGACTGGTCCTGGCGAACCTAGCTGGAAATTAAGGCCCAGCGCGCAAAGACCCGTCGAGGACTGAGTTGCCGAATCGTCGACGCAGCCGACGCTATCGCGTCCCTAGTAGACCCCCAAAGGAAATAAGCGGCTTGCGCCCAGAACGCTTATCACCAATCTCGAGTGCAGCACTTGCATCCTCACTTGCTACTCGCCCGAGTGGTCGCGCGTCTGGCCCTCTTGATCCCAGTTCAACGCCAAGCGGACCCCCACCAGCGTCAGCGAGTCGAGCATGGTCCCATTTGACGACTCCACTCGAGACCTCCAAACGCTCAGCGGTGCTGCGCTCTCTTGTCTTGCGAGTAACCTCACTCTTTATCGAGGCTGTCTCCAGCTCACGGCGAGTCTGGAGCGACGGTCAAACCACGTATATAACCGTTAGGAGAGGCTAGAGTTAGCCGGGTTTTGTTGTCCGCCGACCGGTTCCGCCATCTCTGTTTTTTGTAGAATAAAGTATTAAACTATAGGGTGCAAGCTGACTGCAAGCACACAAACATGGAGCTGATGTTGGAACATGTTTCTCCCAGCTCTCCCAAACTGTTAGCTGTTGCGGTCCAAGTTTTCCAAGCTGATATACAGGCATTTAAACCTGACCGACAATGACGATGGAGTAACAGAGAAAAAATTGAGACGTGATGAATGCGAAGTTGAGTTGAGGGATGACAGGAAGATCCCTACTCGAGTCGAGCAAGACATCGCCGTTGAAGTGCGGTGGTACTGGGGATGGATTGGCTGGATCCATCGTTTATCCCGGAGCGGGACATCGTGATGGATACTCGGAGACTCAGAGTCCAAGGTAAAAGCCAGGGCCACTCTCTGATCGGTACGCAAGTCGTCGCCATCGTCGTCGTCCTTGTCGTTGGACCCAGCAAGGAGAGATGGATAAAAGTACACCTTACTGCCAGAGACTGCCAAGTGCTCATGCAGGTTTTGATTCGGAAGCCATTATTGGGCCATTTTTGGGATTGCATGCTTTGGATTGGGAATACCTTCAGCCGGGACGGGGGGACCCTCGCTCAGATGGCGGCAAAGGGACCCCAGAAGGGTCCACCCCAAGTGGCTGCCCGGAGGCTCCTCAGTGGCCCCTCAGTGGACACCTCGTTGATGGTCACTGCTCATCAAGGCGGGTCACAAGTACCGGATACTTTGCGAAATGGGTGCGTGCCCCCCAAACTGGCCCCGTCCAGCCCCAATCAGCCGCCCGTACGACTGCTGATGAACCAGCCAGATTGCTAGGGTGTGGTTCTTAGGGGATAGAAAAAGCGTGCTAGTCCAGGGAGAGGGTGTCGAGGTGCCAGGAAGTGTACCAGGGTGCGAGGGTCCAGTGAGCGCAGGCCTGAGATGCCCTGTGCTACTGGGCCTGTTCCTTCAGAAAGCGTGGTGATGGGAACTGAAGAGCCCCGTTCGTTCCCTCGAGAGGCAGCAAAATCAGAAAGGAAAAAATCCCATCCCAGGTGAGACCCCCAGTCATTTTGGCCCTCTATCGATGGGTCTCTCTTGCGCGGCGCCATTATTACTATAGGAACCCTCCCGGCCCCTCCACCCTTCCTTTACTTCTGCTTCTACTCCTCCAACTCCTGGATTCACATCAACATCTCCCTCCTTCCCTCAACATCGACACGGAGGATTCTGGGTTTGCAGCTGTTCTTATCCAGCGTCCCTCTTGAGGCCTCGCACATCATATTCCGGCTTTGGGCTGCTGGATTTTCGTGGTTGCTGCTGCTGCAACCGCAGCTGGCTTTCTTCTCCTACTCCATCGAGGTGAGTCTGATGTCTCTGTGCAGATTTTGATCGCATCCCCATCGCTCGTCTCTTTGATTTCTTGCTCTTTTTGCATTCTTCGAGACTGTTTCATCGTCGTTTCTCTATTTACTGCTATTTTTGATCTGTTGTACTGCGTCAATAGAGAGAGGGTGACGGTGATGAAAATGACCGACCCTACCTCATCACGCTTGCCTGACTACCTGTACTTGGCATCTGCTTCACAGCCTTTCCCGCCTGACAACTTGACCTTGCCATCCATTCACTCTTCTTCCGCCTGCAATTCCCCCCTTTTGCGTGCCCACAATCACTTCTTCTGCCTCGCTCTGCGCTCTTCTCGGTGTCTCGCTGCAGTTGCTTCTCCTGGAGAAAAATCTCGTGCTCCTGGCCAAACCGGTCCTCTATTCGCAGTCCTCGCCGCTCTCTCCTTGCCCGTGTTCCGTGACTGCTGCCTCAACGATCCTCGAGTGCGTGTGACCACGAGTACGATTGCGATTCCGACGCCACAACCACGGGCGGCGAAGTGAACAACGAGGCTGTGCCACGACGATCGACGATCAACGATCGATTTATACTTATACAAATATTTACTTTAGCCCTATTTCACCCTGGGTCCTTGTCATCCCCCGCCTGCGGACTAGATGCCGAGACTTTGTGCAGAAAGCCCTGAACTCTCCGTGCCACCGCCTGATTTCATATACTTTGCGCCTCGTCAGATATTGCCAAGCGAGACATTCCACTAACACGACCTTGACACAGGTAGACTGTTGCAGTCCTTCCATCTTCCCCCGGCCGTGATACCCCAGGCGACGTCTCCCCCCGGCATCGCTTCGTTCATTCTCTCGAATCCTATACTTTACCATACCACCCTCAGGTCGGATCCTGCCCCTATGCGTAGTGGACGATAATTATGGATTCAGAAGACGGAGAACTGTTTATAAAGGTATAGTAGCTCTCTCTTGATGAGTTTCTACTTCTGGTTTGAGCTGCCTCAGCTGACTGATATCCATAGCAACTCGCCGGCTTTGTGCGGACGCATGAAAAGGCTCTCGCCAACGCCCTCCAGTTGCAGCGGCGCCAAGTCCGACACAAATCCTCTCAGAGCACCGGCTCAGCGGCACTTTCCCAAACGTCGACCTCTCTTCCCGATCGACCCTCTACCTCGGCATCCACATCGAGCTCCCTCGCGGCCGCCTTGTCGCTGGGCGCCCTCAACTTTACTTCCCATAATGTCAAGTCTGCAAAGTTGGCACTCACCCCTCACCACCTGTTTTATCTCCTCTCCCGTTTCGAAGAGCTCAGTATCAATGTCGGTCCGATGAAGGTCCGCCTGGAGAACCTCCACGACAGTTCTTCATCTGCCAACTATGTCTCCTTCCTCAGCAACACCCAGCGCTCGAGGAGCAAGGGCTCCGATATCGATTCTATACACTCTGTGTCGAGCATGCGGAGCGTCATGTCGGGTATGTCTGCCTTGTGGGCCAGCTTTGGTATCGGTGCTAGCATCTCTGCCGCCCGAACTGAGCGCCAGAAGGCTGCACTGGAAGCCGACATGAAGTACCTCTATTCTGCTTTCACCAAGATACCTTGCTTGAGATTAGCACCGGACTGGCGTGCCCGCCTGATTCGCGGCTACGAGGAATTTCCCTTCGACTCGGCCGTTCCTCTTTACGTATTCAAGAATCTTCAGGCCCTCGAGGTCAGCAGCATCGACTTTCGCCAGTTTTTCGGCTGGGATCGCCTGGCCGATCAGTTGCGTTCCCTTACACTGAAGCGCGCTGGCATCGACGACCCCGCAGATATTCTGATTGACATCGTGCTGGATGACATGGATAAGCGTCGGAGACGGGTCTCCAAATCTCAGTCATCGCCTACCTCCGCCTGGACAGGGAGCGGCAGTCCTCGACGAAGTGGTGGCCTTGCAGGCCCCCCAGAGCTTCATCGAGCCGCCTCTGCTCCGAGCTCTCCCGGTCATCATGCTGAAATGCAGGTTGGCTCGTTGACTCCCAGTGAGCATGCTATCGAGGAAAGCAGTAGGAGGCAGTCCCTGAGCAGGGAAGATGACCACGACGACTCGTCCAAGTCACAGCACAAGGAAGCTCGTCCACGGAGCAATTCACCTCCACGGCCTGCCAGCTCTCGAACGCCGTCCCATCCTGTTCGTGGTAATCACCACCGTATGAGGCGATCTGGATCTGGTAGCTCCCACTCCAGCCTCTCGGATTCTTGGGGTGGCTACCATGCTCGGGGTAGCTCTGGCAACCTGCTTGCCATGGGTATCCTGCCCGCCTCCAAATGGCGTTTCCTGAGACACTTGAGCTTGGCGGACAACTCCATGACCTCCATTCCTCATAATAGCCTCGCACCACTCTCCAATACACTCTACTCTCTCGACCTCTCATCAAACCTCTTTAGCCAGGTTCCGGACAGCCTTGCTACTCTCACTGCTCTTCGAGCCCTGAACCTGTCGCACTGCATGATTGACTCACTCCAGTCACTGACTCGCAACCCCCTCCCCGCCATCACAGCTTTAAACCTCAGAGCCAACAGGCTTCAGTGCCTTGCTGGTGTCGAGAAGCTGTTTCCTCTTGAGCGTCTTGATCTACGAGACAACCGTCTGGTTGATCCTATGGAGCTCGCAAGGTTGACGGGCATTCCCGAACTCCATGAGATCTGGGTTGAGGGCAACCCTTTCACTCGCACTCACAAGGATTATCGTGTTGCAATCTTCAACCTCTTCCGCAAGACTCCTGGTTACACAGAGGACGTTATCATCGATGGCAGTGGCCCCACTTACGCCGAAAAGCGTTTGTTGGTAGAACGTCCTCCCATCCCAGAGTCCGTCTCCGTGGTCAAGCCACAGGTGTCTGAGGTGCCCACTGTTGATGTGAGCAAACCCGCCATCATCTACAATCTTCCCAAGGAACCGACCGTGCTCCGAAAAGAGCGGCCTGCTCCCAAGGCCGTCATGAGCGAGATCAACACAAGTTCGACACGCCGGCGGAAGACGCCTAAGAGGCGTATCGTGGACCTGGCCACCTCTGATACTCTTCCTTCCCCCACCCCTGTTGACGTGCATGTGGCAAGGCCGGCTGGAAGACAACTCAAGGCTCCGGTCACGAACGATGGAAACTACCGAATCTCTCAGCATCCTGAGACCCAGTTATTGCCTCCGGTGATGTTGTCTACCAACTCAGGCGTCGGGAGCGCTCCAGAAGTGCCCCGGATCGACACCAATGTGGTGCCCAATATTTCATCCGTTTACTCCACAAATGATGACCGCGCAGATTGGAAAGAACCTCAGGACTGGGATGCTAGCGGCGAGATTTACCGCCAGAAGATCGAGGCCTTACGGAACAAGGTTGGAAATGGTTACCTCTCGGTTTTGAGCGAGGAGAGCTGGAGCTCCAACCGCCCGGCAGCCCATTCTTCGCCTAGCATCCCATCTGCTGCGGTCATGCGCACGGCTCACACTCCAATCCACGTACCCCAGGCACAGGCTATTCATAGTGGCCGAACCTTGGGTTAGGCTGAAACATCCAAACACTAGCAGAACTGCATTCGGAAGATGATGATACCCAAATGATACCCGTTTATACCCTCTCTGCCGCTGGATTTGGTGGATCCCTCGACATGATTCAATTCTTCTTCATCTGGCTTGATTCTAGAGACTCGAGCTTGATAACCCTTCTGTTTTCCATTTTTATTTGCAATTTACAGTGATATCACGAAGCATAGCGAAACGGCGTTTTGGGCAGAAGGATCAACTGCATTTGTTTGAGTATTCAGAACTATCATCATTACTCATGGTTGCTTCTCTTCGTTGCCGGAGCATTCCCGGCCATGTTGTTCCCTTTGTCTGGAAACCTCTGGAACATGGGGAGACGGGAACCCCTATGAAGGGCAGGATTTCTTTCCGAGGAATGCTTATTGTTTTCTCTTTCGTTTTGAAGAGAGGGTCTTTTATTATCTGTGTTCATAGTTCGGAGTTTGGACATGGCGTCGACGGGGCAAGGAGGGAACTTGCTGATTTGCATTATTGGTTTTCTGCGGCATGGTTTGGAAGAAAAAAGACTTCACACGTCATTTGATAGGCATGCAGTTTGTGGATTCTATAGTGAAGACTGGGGAGTTGAATTAATATGAAAGTCATGGATCTGTTCAATCTCTAGATGTTTCTCTTGCCTGTGATTGTTATCGCTCGCCTGTGCTGGATGGAGTGAGATTCAGGGAACCTCTTTGATCGAGTAACGCTTATGGTCCTGTCTTGCAGTATAGTCTAATCGTGTAAATATGGCTCCAGGAATGATCAACCGTCACCCGCCGTGGCTTGTTTCTTGGCCCCTGAAGGGAATGACACTGTCTCAGGAACTTGTTGTTCCGGTGATGCCGCCGCGGGCTAAGCCAAAAAAAGGAAGGGTTGGCTGACGTGACCAGGTCAGCCACGCGAAGGCTCGCATGACCGGCCTTGGTCTGGCACCCCAGTTTTGGTAGGTGACTGCCTGAATGCCGATTTAATGCTTTGGGGCTTGGGCTACAAAAGGGATGGAAGGTGAAAGTTTAATCTAGCTTGGGCGGCGCCGACAAGCACTAGGTAGGGTCTTTAGATCTGAGACCATCATGGATCATGGACAATGTCGCATGAACATGCCATTGCTATGCGGCTGGTCAAGCTTTGCGCTCGAGCTCGAATTTTCACTGAAGACGGGATTGGATAGGCAGTGAATGCGTGCATGAACTGTAAAGTTAGTACCATCCATGATTTGCCCCGAGATGAACTTTGCAATGAGCAACTACAGGCCAAATATTAGCGACGAGAAGGGTCAAGCTGAAGCCATATAGGTGGGCATGTTTCGGCAGCAAGCCAGACCACGTATACTCGGCCTGTAAGCTAAAAATAATCAGCCTATAAAACCTGCTATACAGGGAAGCTATAGGGGGTCTCTGCACTATAAGAAGTAGAGACCTTATATCTAATCATGGATAGTTAAGGTAGTAAAAGCTACCTAGCTACCTTATTGATCTGTTTTTTGGCCTTATTCAATACCCACAGGTAGATCAAGTCAGCCCAGTAGAGATAACAACACAGCAATTAACACA